>JAYXIM010004572.1:0-11710 GCA_037575425.1 Anastrepha fraterculus | reverse complement strand
AGTCCATTGGAGAAGGTGACGAATTTTTTTACAAATTTTACTATGTTAGGCTGTTGCTAAATTATATTTAATCTGGGCGCAGTGGCAGGTTCGTTAAGAAATTCCATGATTACTTCTTCAGATGGAAAAGAGGGATCAGTTAAAGCCTTCTTACGGAGCTCCAGTTCGGTTTTTAAAGATAAACGTTCTTCCCTATAAATACAAAATAACGCCTCCATATATGTTAGTAACACATTGTATCAAGCTTAGGAATATTATAACATAAATATTTGTGATAAAAGAAAAATAAATTCTATTAAAATAAGTTTACTTAAACAAAAAAATATTTTACTTAAGAGAACCGGAGCCTCTTGTAAACCCACGATGTGAAATTAGTTGAATTATCACATAAGAAGTCTATTGGCATCCCGGTAGAATTGTCATTAACACAAAAATATAACCCCCAGACTTAAACTTACTTCCACAGACTTTCGTCACATCCTTCTCTAGTACCGCAAATGCCACATCCGCTTTTTGTATGACTTTGTGTACGTCCATCATGTCCACAATTACTGCAAATCGTGTTATCATCAACACGCATCTCCAGCGCAGTATATTTACTGTCTTCACGCCGCCAAGATCTTATTCTAAATAAAAAAATATTAAAATTACATAACTGATTCTTCTTCTTCTTCTTAATTGGCGCGATAACCGCTTACGCGATTTTGGCCGAGATTAACAAAGCGCGCCAGTCGTTTCTTTGTCGTGCTAACCGGCGCCAATTGGACACACCAAGTGAAGCCAAGTCCTTCTCCACCTGATCTTTCCAACGCAGAGGAGGCCTTCCTCTTCCTCTGCTACCACCAGCTGGTACCGCATCGAATACTTTCAAAGCCGGAGCGTTTGTATCCATTCGGACGACATGACCCAGCCAACGAAGCCGCTGGATCTTTATTCGCTGCGCTATGTCTATGTCGTCGTACAGCTCATACAGCTCATCGTTCCATCGTCTACGATATTCGCCGTTGCCAACGTGCAAAGGTCCAAAAATCTTACGCAGAATCTTCCTCTCGAACACTCCAAGCGTCGCTTCATCGGATGTTGTCATCGTCCAAGCTTCTGCGCCATACGTTAGGACGGGCATGATGAGAGTCTTGTAGAGTGTTAGTTTTGTTCGTCGAGAGAGGACTTTACTGCTCAATTGCCTACTTAGTCCAAAGTAGCACTTGTTGGCAAGAGAGATTCTACGTTGGATTTCAAGGCTGACATTGTTATCGGTGTTAATGCTGGTTCCTAAATACACGAAGTCTTTTACAACCTCAAAATTATAACTGTCAACAGTGACGTGGGTGCCGATACGCGAGTGCGCCGACTGTTTGTTTGAAGACAGGAGGTACTTCGTTTTGTCCTCGTTCACCACCAAACCCATTCGCTTTGCCTCTTTATCCAGTTTGGAGAAGGCAGAACTAACAGCGCGGTTGTTAAGGCCGATGATGTCAATATCATCGGCATACGCCAGCAATTGTACGCTCTTATAAAAAATTGTGCCTGAGCGATTAAGTTCTGCGGCTCGTACGATGCTCTCCAACATCAGGTTAAAGAAGTCACACGACAGTGAGTCACCCTGTCTGAAACCTCGTTTGGTATCAAACGGCTCGGAGAGGTCCTTCCCAATTCGGACGGCGCTGCTGGTGTTGAGCAACGTCATCTTACATAGCCGTATTAGTTTTGCGGGGATACCAAATTCAGACATAGCGGCATACAGGTAACTCCTTTCCGTACTGTCGAATGCAGCTTTGAAGTCGACGAAAAGATGGTGTGTGTCGATTCTCCTTTCATGGGTCTTTTCCAAGATTTGGCGTATTGTGAATATTTGGTCGATGGTAGACTTTCCAGGTCTGAAGCCACACTGATAAGGTCCAATCAGTTGGTTGACGGTGGGCTTCAGCCTTTCACACAATACGCTCGCTAGAACCTTATAGGCGATATTTAGAAGACTAATCCCGCGGTAATTGGCACAAATTGCAGGATCGCCCTTCTTGTGGATTGGGCAGAGCACACTTAAATTCCAATCGGCAGGCATGCTTTCATCCGACCATATTCTGCATAGGAGCTGATGCATGCACCTTACCAGCTCCTCGCCGCCATGTTTGAATAGCTCAGCCGGCAGTCCGTCGGCGCCCGCGGCTTTGTTGTTCTTTAGCCGTGATATTGCTATTCTCACCTCGTCATGGTCGGGTAACGGAACGACAATTCCGTCGTCAACGATTGGGGTATCGGGATCTTCACATTCTCTATGACATGCGCAGCTGTCACCGTTTAACAGGTTCGAGAAGTGTTCCCTCCATAATTTAAGATTGCTCTGTACGTCAGTCACCAGTTCGCCGTCTTTGTTCTTACAGGACAACGCCCCGGTCTTAAAACCTTCTGTAAGCCGCCGAACTTTCTGGTAAAATTTTCGGGCGTTGTTCCTATTGGCCAGCATCTCAAGCTCCTCGCACTCACGTATTTCGGCCTCTCGTTTCTTCTGTCGGATAATACGTCTCTCTTCCTTTTTCAGCTCTCTGTAGCGATCCCACATGGCTCGCGTTGCGCCCGATCGCAGCGTGGCTCTATAGGCGGCATCTTTTCTTTCGGCGGCAGCATGACATTCCTCGTCGTACCAATTGTTTTTTCGGGCTCGCCGGAATCCGATTTCTTCTTCGGCGGCGGTACGTAGGGAACGAGAAATGTTGCTCCATTGCTCGCGCATGCCGGTGTGTTGGGCAGTGCTCTCCGAGAGCAGGAGTGAGAGTCGAGTGGCGAATCTTCTGGCTGTCTGTTGTGATTGCAGCTTTTCGATGTCGAACATTCTTTGCGTAGGTAGATGTACGTTTTTTGCTGCACAGAGGCGTGTGCGCAGTTTGGCTGCAACAAGGTAATGATCCGAGTCGATGTTGGCTCCTCGGATCGTACGTACATCTAATACACTAGAAGCGTGTCTTCCATCTATCACAACATGATCGATCTGGTTTCGCGTTTTTCGATCAGGAGACAGCCAGGTAGCTTGGTGTATCTTTTTATGCTGGAATCTGGTGCTGCAGACTACCATGTTTCGGGCCCCGGCGAAGTCGATCAGCCTCTGTCCGTTACCGGATGTTTCGTTGTGCAGGCTAACATAACTGATTAGCCTGAAATATTCACATTCCTTATATACCTTTGTAAAATTTCCACGTCTTTATACATGTTGAACAATTTTAGGACATTAATACGTCCAATGCCACGAATACCCCCGGGACAATAATCACATCCGCAGAGTAGCGCCATAACAATAGCTTTGTTTTGGCCAAAATCTAGTGAATGTATTTATTATAAAGATCTACAACTAAAATTCAAAGCCTCCTTAAGTGTACAAACCAATCTCCTCTTTGATTTTTTCCATGTCATACATCTTAACTTCATTCCCGGATGCTTTAAAGTTTCGATAGACACGTAAAGCACCATAAGCAATGCAATCCGAATCCTCACTTATCACCCCATCTACTAACTAGAATGAAAGTGAGTTTTTTATTGCATCAGTGAAGTATAATCAAGAATTAGTATGCATTTGTTATGATCTATACATGCCCCTGTTTTGTTGAGAAACGCACAATAAGCTTCGGCCTCTCCTGGTGCGTAAACACATTGTACACCCATAGATTCTAATAAGTTCTTGCATTCTTCCAGCACTTGATTAAATTGAGTTCTCCCTATTATTCGACTTTTTAATTTGGCGGCCGCTCCTTCGAGTATAAAAATGGGTATCACACCTTCCCAAATTAAGCGGCGTGTCCGAGAGAAAACGGATCTTTTGTTCGATACACATACATATATTAAATATTTATAAATTTAAATGTTTATTATCTACGTTATTAGTACCTACCTTAAATCTGCCCTGGGTTTTTCATTGTAATCTGGCACGCTCAAACTTGCCACGACCCAAATAGATAGGTCAATGGCAATTTTTTGACCACACAATTCACGCTTCTCCTTTTTTTTGGCATATGGAGCTAGTACCGTCCATAATTCCTTCACACCCATTTTTCGGAAGCAAATACGTTAGTATAAATATTTACGTATTTTTACTTAAGTTATATTATAAAGCGATTTAGTACGGCTGGGATTCGCAATAATGTCTATTGGGCAATTTTTGGCAAACTATAATGTCTTTATTAATAAAACTTGGTGGAGATGTTAGTGAGGTGTTAAGGAACACTCTTTATAACTCCAAATTATTCGGGAAATAATAATTTCTTAATTATTTGCCTTCAAAATGCCCGCGGGAACTTCACTATAATTTGGCACATTACACTATGTATTTTTTTACACTAAATTCATTACACTAAATTCACTGTATTTATACCCAGATGCGGGTTTTTACTTATTTTCATGAATCATAGACGGACATGATCGTATGATTCAACCATAGAAGGTTAGCGTGATTCGATTATAGAAGGTTAGCTAAGTAAGCAGCTTTCTCGCTTCCGTTTCACAAATCGGCTCCCTTATTTGAAACCATGTTGCTTCTTTACAAGTATACATACGTATATGTTTTATAAAAAAACTTTTAAATTGTAGTAATTAAAATTTAAGCTTTTGGTGCAAATTATTCTGTCGGAAAAACCGTTTGCCGATTGTTTGCTTTTTATTATTAGTTGAAAATCGTAAACATTCACTATAAACATTTGAGTAAGTATTATAATAAAATCTAATTAATTTCCAAATAATTAACGTTTTGGTCGTGCTTCTGGAATAGTCGGATAGACAAGCTGTTATCAAGGTCACCTCGGATACACGGGGAAACTTCAAGATAACGTGCGAGGACATATACAGACTGAACGAGCTGGCGGAAACAACTACTACAATATTACAATTATGTGAGTGCCACGAAAGAACGGAAAAAATAAAGAAATATATAAAGAACGTTGATACTTTGGTGGAGAAATTCATTGGTCCGCAGCTGGAAATAGGGTGCAGCTCAGTCACTCACAAGACTGTGATCAACCGACTTAGCCAACATAAGCACTATGACTACTGTCATAGTTTCAAAATCTTCGGCAGTCTAAAATGTTCCTTGACGTCCCACATAGACCAAACTTCAAATTTCTGTCTCCTAGTTTAAGTTCCACTTCAGCTTCTAGTTCCAGTTCTTACTATTGACAAACTGTTTTAACAGTTACTCTCTAGCTCCTAGAAGCTGAAGTGTAACTTAATTCGTCAATAGTAAGAACTGTTTTAACAGTTACTCTCTAGCTTCTAGAAACTGAAGTGGAACTTAAACTAGGAGATAATTGGGGCTATTGTTGATATAATCACACGAACCATTTCTTTGAACAATTATACTTCGGTAAGACAATCTTCATGAAGGTGGTCCTGTCGAGTTCAGCCCTAAGAACCTTATTCGCTATACTAATACGATGGTCCACCTGCATGAGCTTCAGAGACTTTAGGAATCATGAGCCAATATGGACTGTTTGGCACATTGCTCCGATATAATAAAAAAACTATATGCTATGATAAATGTAGTATTCACATGCAACGAATGTATCCTAACATTAGAGTGCCAGGAGGTAGATATATTTAGATATATTTCAGAGCAACAATAGCAGCATTCACAATATATGTACCTACAGAGTTTGATTGTAAAGTAATGAGCCTTATTTTTTTAAGCAGTTTTATTAAACCTTTTAGCTTATGCAACTAATATTCTTCAAAATAGGACCCTCAATACACCGCTGGTAGCGGTCCTTCCACTGCAGGAAACATGTTTTAAACTCATCCGCTGGAATCGCGTTCAATTCGGCTGTCATAGTTTTTTGGATCGCCTCGATGAAGTCGAAACGCCTCCCCTTCAGCTTTATTTTCAGGCGCGGGAACAAGAAGAAGTCCGGAGGGGACAGGTCTGGGCTGTAGGGAGGGTGAGGAAGCACCGGAACCCCCATCTTGACCAATGCAGAGGTGCAGAGGAAGGCGGTGTACGCCAGCGCATTGTCGTGATGAAGGGTCCAATTGTTGACGAGGTCGGGCCGTACCCGGGCGACGCGGTTTTTCAGCCGAAGAGACACTTCTTTGTAAAATGCCGCGTTTACAGTGCTTCCTGGAGGTACAAACTCCTTGTGGACGATGCCTCGAGAGTCGAAAAAGATGATCAGCATGGTTACGCAAAATTTGATCGAGTAACGTTGCTCCAACGACCGCTGCGTTTTCGCCACTGCAAAATCCTAACACACTTTTAAAACAGCATTCTCGCGCGGAGCGATGTTGACTGCACCGATGTTGCCAGCGAAATGGGACCGGTTTCTAGTGGAAGGGGAAGGTCCAACGATCATTTTCCCCCACCAGCCGATTCGGTTGATCGCTTGGCAGACGCTCCGCGCGGGAAGGCTCATTACTTTTCAATCAAACCCTGCACTGGTACCTATACTAGCAAATTGTGCACTGAAAAGCGGATATCCATAAATAGAGTCGGCAATTGTAAATACTTTTTCCATAAGCTAGTTAAATAATAAAGTAAATTCCTAGTTACTGTAAAAGATAACTTAACTGTAACTTAGTAGTGATTACATTCTACTAATCTGTGTTGCTTAAATGGCTTTTTCTTCAATCTCAAAAGATACGAAATCGTGTAAGTATTAGTCAATATATTGAAGGAATTACTATTAATTCTAAAAGAGTTATTTCTATTTTAACGGTCAATTGAAAATACTCGAAGTTGGAACGAAATCTAAGAATAAATATAATATCAGTGGCGGACTAACCTAGTCAGAGACCCAGGGCGGCATAATTGAATGAGGCCCTTTGTAGTGCAAAAGGATTTTGATTAATTTCAAATATGTTTTACTGAACTCTTCAATAACTGCAGTGAAATCAATTTCTTTTGAAATTTTTCTTTCAATCGAAAGCACAGACAGATTGACGAGTCGCTCTTGATTCATTGTAGATCGAGGGTAATATTTAATTAGTTTCAATTTAGAAAAACTTCGCCCGCATGATGCATTTGAAATGCAAATGGTTAAGAAATACTGAAGTATAAGCAATATGCAGGGCAAGGATTCAGTAAAGTCCCATGTTATTATGAATTGTAGGACTCGTATCGGTAGCACGGATGTGCCTGCGGTATCTTTATATTTCTTATAAAACCTGCTTTTTGTCAAATTCATTGTTAATTTCTACCAGATTATCCAGTGCTACAGCCAGAGCGTCATCTGAAGCTTCCATCATGAACTTTGTTTCAATTTGTGGAAAATATTCTTTATTTGTTTGATAGCCTTGCATCGTTGCGACAATTCCTGTATAAATCGGCATATGCAAACATTGACAACCGTATTTCATCTTGAATCGATAATTCAGCATCACGCACTAGTTCACCCGCCATAGTTTCTTTTACCTTCTTTCTTCCTCGTCTCTCGATGTTAATATTCATATCATTGCATTTTTAGTGCCAAAAATTACAGCGCATACAATTGCGCTTCTTTCGGTCCCTAAATATTCATACAGGGCTTTTATTTTGATAAGTCCTATATCCAGAGTCATTTTTGGGGACTGTCAATATCCTCAGCAGTTTTCCCAGACATCAAAATGAAACCCAAGAAAGATTCCCGTACCTCCACGATGTCATTCTCTATATGAACGTATCTAATGATTTGGCTCATTTGGTCTGTTTAACTTTCATCAGGGGTGCTGTCAAAAAGGATTCCGTAATACTTGGCCTTTTTTATATCTGCAATAATTATTCGCCTCACATGTTCACCCAAACATTGAATAAATTCATTTTGGATACCTTTTATATATAAATAACTGGAAACTCGTTTTGACCCACCAGCGGTAGCTTCAAGTTTAAGGCAAAGCTCTTTCAACACTGGATCATATTTTGATAACAGTCGTACCAATTCTAGAAAATTTCCCCTGTTTTCAGAAGAAATTTCTTCACGATGGCCTCGAAAAACAAGATTTTATTCGGATAAAAATAGTGTTACATCTAAAAGTCGATGTAAACTGCCTCTCCACTTCTGAGTTTCTCTGTTAATGATTTTCAAGCTATCTTTATCAATGGTTTTATTAAGTTTCAAGCCTATAGTTAATGATTTACATTATTGGGTGATTCATGTTGTGAAACCTTTGGATTTAATTTCCACCATTGACAAAAACCAGCGATAAATTGACTAACACTTTTGTCTCCCTCAGATGCAAATAACCGACAGCAATAACTATATAATTTCTTTGATGATGGTGAATATAGCATCCATTTCCTTAAATATTTAGTTTCGTTTAAACATGAGTAAAACCAAGACGAAGTTAAACAACGATGTTCCCTTATTGTTTTCACCTGGTCTTTTTATAGATTCAAAAGGTCCATATTTTTTTTGAAATACTTCACTACCCCAGCGCTATTTGTGTTGTTTACAGTAACATAAAAGATTCATCTCGGCCCAAAAAGGGAATTAAATCGTGAACATTTTCGTGCGATTATTTTTTACAACTTTCGACGTGGATTAACTCAGCAACATTGCATGGATGAACTTAATTAATTTTTTGGTGATGAAGCTCCATCAAGGACCAGTGTTTATCGATGGTATGGTGAATTCAATTGTGGTCGTAGTTCACTCCAAGACGAATTTCGTGAAGGTCGTCCAAAATCAGTTGTTGTTCCGAAAACCATTGATACTGTGCGTGAACTGATATTGCAAGATCGTCATCTGACCTATCGTGAGATTGAGACAATCTCAGGCATTAGTGGGACCAGCATACATTCAATATTGCTTAAACATTTGACTGTCAAAAAAATTTGTTCGCGTTGGATCCCACACAATTTGTCAATCGCTCAAAAAAGGCTCGAGTCGATTGGTCGAAGGAAATGCTCAAAAAATACGATCGCGGGGCTTCGAAACCCGTCTATGACATCGTGACAGGTGATGAATCATGGATTTACGCGTATGAGCCCGAAAGTAAACAGCAGTCGACTGTATGGGTGTTCCAAGATGAGCCAAATCCAACAAAAGCACGAAGCACTTCCAAGCAAATGGTCGCCTCTTTTTTCCGAAAAACTGGACATGTCGCAACCGTACCACTAGAACAATGCAGAACAGTAAATTCTGAGTGATACACAACCATTTGTTTGGCAGTTGTCTTCCAAGAAATTAGGAAAACCAATCGCCAAAGACGGATCACTCTTCACCAGGGCAATGCGAGCTCTCACACATCGGCTCAAACAACTGCATTTTTGAGCACCCAAAACATCGAATTAATGGGTCATCCGCCGTATAGTCCTGACTTGGCACCGAATGACTTCTTTTTATTCTCGTACGTAGAAAACAAACTGAGAGGTCAACGTTTTTCGACACCTGAAAAAGCGGTTGCGGCATTCAGAATGCATGTTTTGGGTGGCAAAAGTGCTTCGACAATTTGTTCAAACGCATGCAAAAGTGTATAGATCTTCATGGAGAATATTTTAAAAAACAATAAATTGATTTTCGATGATTAAAATTTGTTTTTGTTCTCTAATCCCGACATATAAAAGGCATCCCTCGTATTTGTGTATTGGGGACTGATTTATCAGTTTGATGAATTTGTTCGCCGACGGCATCTAACTAATACTAAAGTAACTTTACATGACTTAATATGATTACGAAATTAAATTAATTTTAAAAGAAAGGGCGTATTTCTCAATTTCAACGTATTAAGGCGCACAAGACCTACGAGACTGAAAAACTACACTTCGTTCATTCGTTCAGGGGATTGCCCGCGTGAGTATTAGACAATGTGGAGGCGTTCAATATTCGCTGTGTGCACTTTAGGTGCTGCCCTCATTTTGGACGCTTTTTCTATGTTAAATGAAACGCAGTAATTTAGTTACAGTGACCGTCATTAGCATAAAAGGAAGCTCTGCCATAAGATTTAGAAGTAAAAGTGATGGTCAGCGCCAGTTCTCGCCACCATATACAGGGTTTGATTGAAAAGTCATGAGCCTTATTTTTTTTAAGCAGTTTTATTAAACCTTTGGCTTATACAACTAATATTCTTCAAGCGTTGACCCTTGAGCGTCAATACACCGCTGATGGCGGTCCTTCCACTGCAGGAAACATTTTTTAAACTCATCTGTCGGAATCGCGTTCAATTCGGCTGTCACAGTTTTTTGAATCGCCTCTATGGAGTCGAAACGCCTCCCCTTCAGCTTTCTTTACAGGCGCGGGAACAAGAAGAAGTCCCGAGGGGACAGGTTTGGGCTGTAGGGAGGATGGGGAAGCAATGTTCAAAAACTCACGAACCCGGTTCACATCTTCGTCTGTTTGCGTCGTCGAAGGCCTTCCAGATCGCTGTTTATCTTCGACGTCCTCCCGGCCTTCCTTAAACGACTTGTGCCACCGTTTTACCTGGCCACTGGAAAGAGATTGGTCCCCATAAGCATCCTTGAGTAGCCCAATGGTTTCGGTACTCGTTTTTTTTAGCTTTACACAAAATTTGATGGAGTAACGTTGCTCCAACGATCACTGCATTTTCGCTACTGCAAAATCCTAACACACTTTTAAAACAGCTTTCACGAGTGGAGCGATGTTGACTGCTCCGCTATTGCCAGCGAGCTGGGACCGGTTTCTAGTGGAAGGGGAAGGTCAACGATCATTTTCCACCGCCAGCCGATTCGGTTGATCGCTTGGCAGACGCTCCGCGCGGGAAGGCTCATTACTTTTCAATCAAACCCTGTACTCTGCACAAGAATATTAGTACTGTACATTTTGTTCATGCTACCAACATAAATATGCATTTTTCTCAGTCGGTAAAAAAAAGGCATTAATGCACTGTTGTGTACAATATAGATGACTGTACTGTACTTAGTATTTTACAGTCGAAAGTAATATACTACGAATCTAGACATTAGAAATATAAGGCAGTAAACGTAATTTAAATTTTAAAAATTGGTAACTGTATTACAGGCTGTCTGTACTTATTTGTCGCCCCAGACATCGTCCAACTCCGATTAAGCGCTTTATACATTAACGTTTTTGACGGGACTCTCGCGAAGATCATATACGATACACGATGCAAAACGACCGTAAATAGGCTGGTCCGACGCCCTGCATTATCTGCTGTCGATCTGCTGGATATCAGCACTATTCACAGTCATTTTTCATCGTGTATGGTATATGATCTTGGCGGGAGTCCCGTCAAAAACGTTAATGTATGAAGTGCTTTAATTACGATTTAATCAAGGGAATTTGCAGCCATTTGGAGGCCTCCCAAGCCCAGATCCCCGGGGCGTACCGCCCCTTCCTCCCTCCCCTTAGCCCGCCACTGTATAATATTATATCATTTTCAATTTAAGGATTGAGTGAAGATTTTTTGGACCAGATTTAGGAGATTGAGGAGTCAAAGATTAATAATTTTTATTCCAAATAATTTAAATTTAATAGAAAAAAATACATAAACTTAATCAAGAGCGGCTCTATATACATATATTGTATATATATATAATTGCCGCGTACACCCTTTTTGGGTGTTTGGCCGAGCTTCTCCTCCTATTTGTGGTGTGCGTCTTGATGTTGTTCTACAAATGGAGGGACCTACAGTTTTAAGCCGAGTCCGAACGGCAAATATTTTTATGAGGAGCTTTTTCATGGTAGAAATACACTGGAGGTTTGCCATTGCCTGCCGAGGGGCGACCGCTATTAGAAAAATGTTTTCTTAATTTTTGTGACAACATCTGTTGTTTACCACTTGA
>JAYXIM010004571.1:0-11728 GCA_037575425.1 Anastrepha fraterculus | reverse complement strand
ATGCGGCCTATGGGCTGGAGGAATCATCGGTCCTTATTTCTTATTTCAGACGACTGGCGCCAATGTAACAGTTAATGGCGAACGATATCGCGCCATGATAAACGACTTTTTAATGCCCGAAGTGTAAGCCCGTGATCTCCACAACACGGGCGGGGTTGGTTCCAACAACATACAACCCATGAAACGATTAATTTACTGCGTATCGTCGTTTCGGTGAACAATTTATCTCTCGTCTCGGACCAGTGGATTGCCCACCAAGATTGCCTCATATCACACCTTTGGACTTTTATTTGTGGGGGTAAGTGAACTCTAAATGCTTTGTGGCATTGAAAGAAATTGTTACTAAAGTTATTCAAGAGATACCGACCGAGGTCCTCCAGCGAATCATTCAAAATTGGTGTTTACGGATGACCGAATTACGCCGCAGTTGCGGTCAATATTTGAAAGGGATTATTTAAAAAAAATAAATGTCATGAATGGTTCTAAGCAAAAATAATAAAGATTGCCCAATCAATTTGAATTTTCGTTGTTTTATTTCAATTTAAAATCCAATATCCAAATTGATCGCCCTTTATATACTCCACTTTCTTTAACATTTCAAACAATGAGGGTTACAAATTCGATTTAAATTTTTTATACAGTCATAACTCGGATGATAGTCAAGATATCTCAACGATACGAAGTGGACGTCTTATTATTGGTATACAAAAATTTACTTTTTAAAATTGATTTTATGATATTTGATTTTGTTTTTGAATAACCATAACCCTGTTTTCTATTGTGAACTGAGTTTCTAAATACATCTTGTTTGAGATTGGCAATTAGGTGCTCTTAAGCGATAACTCAATACCGATTTACTCTAGCTGGCAAATCTTGTAATGATTTTACTTTATGCGCCTCTAATCGGCACAAGAGCAGCAAATATGTAATATTAATCCTCAGATGACAACGTCTACATTTTTGCAAGTCATGGTGGTTTAAAAAAAAGCTCAGTGACGATATGTAACATTTAGATTTTGGCCGAGTTTAATAAAGCGCGCCATTCGTTTCTTTCTCGTGCTAACCGGCGCCGGTTTGAAATACTAAGTGAAGCTAAGCCCTTTTTCACCTGATCTTTCCAAAAACAGAGTCTTCCTCTGCTACAACCAGCTGGTACCGTATCGAATACTTTCAGAGCCGGAGCGTTTATATCCATTCGGACGAGATGACCCAGCCAAAGTAGCAGCTGGATCTTTATTCGCTACGCTATGTCTATGTGAGCTTTACGACGACACCATTGCACCATTTATTTATTGGAGTAAGCATTTTAAAGTAAGAACCTGTTTGCAATGTCCTTATACAAGCTAGTTGCACATTTAATCGATTGGGTTTTAAACCTGTTGAGAATTCCAGACTTTCATGAATATTTTTAACGAATGAGATAATAATACATAGCCTAACTTCTTTGTACAGTAGGCTGCACTAAAATCAATTTAAAAGTCACACTAAATCATGAAATCGGATCGCAACCACCATTATCGTCAAAATTAACCCTCAAGTGTCGCTTGTTCTTTGTCACGACTGAGTCGGTATTGTGTAATTTTTTTGTTATTGTACATCCTTACAGTGAACCTTACCAGCTAAAACGGATGTTAACGTTAAAAGCTCGTATATGATTTTTACGTTGAGCCAAAATCAAAGGTTAATTCGAATAAAAATACTGGCGATATATGCAATTCAATAAGAAAATTGTACCAATTTGGCATAAGCAATTATCGAATGTTAAAAGAGGCAGCATTAATTAAGTCTACGCCACTTTTATGAGTCTCTACAGTCTTTCTAATAAAAGCGAAACCGCCACAACTTAGAAATCACTTGAGCAATTCAAATCGAACAGATATATAGTGACCATCATTAGATCTAATAGCTTCACATCTTTGAGTCATAAAAAAAAAAAAATAAATAATTGGCGCGTACACTTCTGTTAGGTGTTTGGCCGAGCTCCTCCTCCTATTTGTGGTGTGCGTGTTGATGTTGTTCCACAAATGGAGGGACCTACAGTTTCAAGCCGACTCCGAACGGCAGATATTTTTATGAGGAGCTTTTTCATGGCAGAAATACACTCGGAGGTTTGCCATTGCCTGCCGAGGGGCGACCGCTATTAGAAAAATGTTTTTATTAATTTTGCTTTCACCGAGATTCGAACCAACGACCTCTCTGTGAATTCCGAATGGTAATCACGCACCTACCCATTCGGCTACGGCGGCCTCCTTGAGTCATGCTTTGTGTTAATTTTTGGGCAAGTTGTTGAGGCTCTAAATTAGCGGAATTTGCCATGATACATGAACTATCACTCTGCAAGACGCTCATCTTTCCCGTGCTACTTTATGGCGCTGAAGCATGAGTTGTGTCGCAGACTGATGCATCAGATCTTGGGGTATTCGAGAGAAAGATGCTTCGGAAAATCTTCGGCCCTCTTCGTGTTGGCGATAACTGCTACCACCGAATGAACCATGAGCTGTATGAGCTCTACGACGAGGTGGACATAGTGAAACGTATCAATATTTTGGGCTTACGCCGGCTGAGCAACGTCGAGCGTATGGATACAGAAACTTCAGCAAAGAGGCTGTTCGGATGGCAAGTTAGAGGACAACGCCGTAGGGGAAGACTATGCCTTCGATGGAAGGGCCAAGTAGAGGGAACCCTATCATCGCTTGGTGTAACAAATTGGAGAAGGCGCGCGCAAAGCAGGGACGCCTGGCGAGACTTGTTGCAGTCGGCCTTAATCCGGTAACGAGTTGTGATCCTTGACTAGGTCATATAAGTTAGTAAGTAAGAAGCCCCAAACTTGAATCCTAACTGGATGCTGCGTTTAAGTTGTCGATTATCAACAGTTTACTAGGACCGACGTATACCACTATTCGCCCAAAACAAAGATTCGGCCGTGAATATTACGTTTCCCCAATTCCGTTCTGCATTTGCCTTAACCCATGCAAGTCTTTATTCAATGTGTTGTAATGAGAGCAGCGGTTTTTTCAATGAATTCCAGAATTTGAGATCTTCTTCTCGTAAGCGTCCTCGAATCGTGTTTTAGGATACATTAGCTCCACGTTTCCTTAAAACTCAGTTTTACGAAACGATAAGTTCGGCTTTGTCACAAACAAATCCTTGATCTTCTGATCTTGATTTAGAAAGGTATTGTGAAAATGATACGCCTATTTATCAGGATTTAAATTTTTTTTGTAACGGAACTCTTTGAATTTTGCCGACCAGTCTTCCATTAGACAAACTGTAATTATTTCAAAACTAAAAATACTAATATAATTTTCTTGAAAACTGCACTGGAATAGGCATAAAGTTCAGCTTATATCGAATTCGGCTGCAACATTTAG
The DNA here is from genome assembly GCA_037575425.1 of Anastrepha fraterculus. Taxonomy (NCBI): domain Eukaryota; kingdom Metazoa; phylum Arthropoda; class Insecta; order Diptera; family Tephritidae; genus Anastrepha; species Anastrepha fraterculus. The sequence continues at coordinate 8,357 of JAYXIM010004571.1, read as the reverse complement.
GCAAAAACGTAGTGTAGTATCAATTAATATTAACAATTTTCAAAATTGTTGCACAATTGACTGTGGTATGCCTCTAACTTTTTATGCAGCTGATAAATTATTTCTGTAGCTGAACAGTTTAAGATCTCCTGCCTTTCTTGGCTCGTACGTCATGCGGACTGCTCCCCTGGTGTCGATTGGACGAGAGGAGGTCATTCATTGCGCTATTATTATTATTGCATATAATTGTGTACATACATATATATATATGTGAGTACAAAAGCAATATTCATACAATATTGTTTGAAACTTTTTACACTGCAACATTCAAAGTCTTGTTATTTTCTTTGTTTACTCTTTTTGCATATTCAAGTTCAGCGCAGAAAAATACACAACAAAAAATCAAACTAACTCTATATGGTGGCCGTTATAACCGAGTGAGTTGTGCTTAACTATCATTCGGTTGCCTTGTGTTCGAGGTATGAACCATCAAATGATGGAGGAGGTTTGTTTTTAATAGCAATCGTCGCTCGGCAGGCAGTGGCAAAACTTTGACTGCATTTCAGCCATGGAAAAGTTCCTCATAAAAATAGGTCTGTTCATGAAGCAAATAGTTTGTAAAAATTGGTACAAATTATCATGTTTTGGTGTTCATGTACCCTAAAAACTTGCAAAGTAGGGGAAAGTGAGAGAGCAAAATGACATTTCATTTTGAGGGGAAGTTGCAAGTTTTTACTGGATAAATTTTTACTTGCAAGAATTTGCAAGTGAAAAAAAACAGCTGATCGCAAAGTAAAAATAAACACGAATTGAAATTTGCGAATTGCAATTGCTAATGAAATGTTCTTCATCTGACAGCGATGATGAAATACTCGTAGAACAGATTATTGTGGAAAAAATGAAATAAAGTGATTCCGAAGCTCGTTATGGGGCATTTCATTTGCTATTTTTCTTATATGTAATGCAAGGTAGCTGAAGTGAAATTTTTTTAATTTTTGTGATTTTTAATCAGTTGTTCGTAAATCTTGCGAATTGTTACTGGGTTTGCGTTCATGTACTTTTTTTGATATTTTTCTCTCTGAGAGAGAATTCTCGGAAATTAAGGGGACAAGATACCTGTAAAAAAATTTTATTTTCATAAAATGTTATTATAATCCTTTAAGAATATGTGAAAAAAAGTTTAGAACGTAAATTTAAGTATTTCTTATATTATAGATCGTCAACCGTGAGGACTCTATTCCTTGCGTTCGAGCGATGGGAGAGGTATAGTTACGTTGCCGACTTTAGACGCGTTTTTCTCAAAACCATATTTTTCGAATTGGCGTACACGATAACTCGAAAAGTTATTTACCGATCTCCTTGAAATTTTGCACACATTTTTTTTATGAAGTAACTTTCTATGTGAAATTACAATGTTTCGAAAATTTTTCGAAAAAATAATTTTTTCGAAGCAAAAATAGTAGGAAAATTCGCCTCAGAATTCATTTTTTTAAGCATTTTATTACGCGAATTTTTTTTTGCATTTTTGTTAATTTCATATAGAAATTATGGCATTAATAAACAAACCAATTTTTGGTTTTTTGTATTCAGACCACTGATGCCGATGCTACAATGCCCGTCGATTGAGAAGCCCCGCTGCGACCTTCCTGGAAGAATTGAGTGTGCATTCGCCATTTTAAATGATTAAAATAAAAAAAAAATTATATGATATTATTTTAATGTATAAATAAACTGTATGCCAATTTTGAAAAAAAAATTAATTGACTTCTTAATTTTCATTTTAATGAAAATCAGGGAAAATATGGCCGTTTGCAGGTATGTGTGAGTTACTGGATAATTTTTACATGAACTGACCTAATATCTGTCGCTCGGAAGCGGCATAAAACTGTGGGTCTATCCATTGGTGGAAAACATCAAGACGCACGCCTCAAATCGAAGGAGAAGCTCCGCCAAACACATAATAAGGCATTAAGGCTTAATTATATGTATATGAATTTGTGCGCACATACATACATATACGGATAAACATCAATATTAACTAAGTTCTAGTATACCAAACATGGACAAAGTCGAAGTTCGGTCATTCTCTACTCTACTCTCTTTTGTTGTAAGCTACTGCATGAAATGAAAGTTCCTTTATTAGTGACAAGGAGTTGCGTTTTGTTCATAGAGTATTATTGTAGGAATCAGTAGGAGTTACTGGCCTACTCGTGTAACTAGACCTTAGTCTAGGGTTAGTTGTTATGATTTCGCTGTTATAAAGCCTTAAGACCTTTTTGTAGCTTTCGCCAATAAGAATCGCTTGTAACAGTAGCGAGTAAGTACCGTTTTGTAAAAAGACGTCACCCAGCATTAGAAAAAGTAAACAAGAGTTCACCCGATTTTTGACGTTGAGACCAGCAGTTGTGGTTCATCATACTTGGCCATCTGATCTATTACAGTATCGAAGTAATACTCACTTTTTTGAATCTTCAAAGAAACCTCAAGACTTAGTTGTCAATATTGTTTAAGCTACTTCAAATTGTGAAATGAAAATTACTTGTTAGTTTTATACTAGGTGTAATCTTTATGGAATGTAAATAAAAATTTATAACATTTCAATAAAAAAAAACAAAAAAAGTATCCACACTTCAGTACAAAATTGGGATTGCTCTTTTTTATAGTAATTCAACAGAATACAAAGTTTCAAAGTATAATTTTAATGAGGCTGGAAGCATTGCTGGCGAAAATGTTTTCCAGTTTCCAGTTCTTAAAATTTTAAGTTCTCTTAATGCTAACTTTCGCTCCGAGCCCAAATATTTATATTCCGTATAAAAGACTCGATTCTAATAAATATGTACGGAATCAACTGCCATCGTTGTATGGCCTGATATTAAAACATTTGTTTTTATTTTCTGAATACTAAAGGAATTTTCTACTAAAAATGCAAGTGTTGCCAACATAGCTCTGCTCCGGTTTTGACCTACGTAACTTTATGCAGTATACAAGTAAGCTGATGAATCTATACTGACAAATTATGGCACAAATCCGCCGACTTTCGGTGGAATTATCAGCGCAAGCATTTTCTCTCTTTGTTTTAGTATTCGGACTCCACTTAACGGCAGTACAAATGCAATGTATTTTGGGTAGTAGTCTCGGGATTTTCCAACCTAGTCTTCCTAGAAAAGTTTGCTCTTCAACTAACTTTTTAGAAAAATCGTCGTCGCTGTATGAGACGAGTGCACCTCTCTGTTATACACTGCAACAACAATGCCTTTTTAACACCAAAAATTAAAAAAAAATCGTTCGTTCATAAAATAAAAGACAGGCGCTTACCCCCTCCAGTTGTTATTTCAGCAAGATAATGACTGCAAACAATGTTCAAAGTTGTTGAAGAAAATGCTAACAGAATTCAAGTCTTGAATTTGCCACCCCGATTCCCGTACTTTAATCCGATAGCAAATCTCTGCGGTATCCTGAAGCGGACGAGACTCGACGTCTTAGAAATAATAATAACAGAGTGGGCATTAATACCAACAACAATTCTAATCAACTTAACAGAAGTGTAGAAGTGTTTAAAAATTATAGTTACGATACAAAATACTGCAGTTGCCTTATTGTTGATGGGCTCCAAATTACAATAAAAACATAAATGTTTTATTATATTAATAAAAATAATATTGCTGTACTTTGAATGTTTTAGGAGAAAAAGTTGCTAAGTTTCGTACAAAGGTGTATGGTATACATCTAGAGATGCTGATTTTTTCAAATTTTACTATCTCGGGATTTTCAGAATGCCGTTATTACACTCCCGAGACTATTTAACTTGAAAATACTTGCATCAATTTGTTTGAGAAGCTTTTCTACTGTATAAAAAGTAATAAATGAATGAAGAAATCCATTATTTTTGCGTACAATTTTTTCCGCAAATGGCTTAAAACTATATGCTACGACTATTAACATGCCGGTCAACTTCGTTTATTTCTGTGATTTTATCGACATTTTTTACATTTTCTTTAACATCAAAAATGTCTGAACGGAATCGCTCAAACCAAAATTGCACCTAATTAGCGGCACAATAAACACCATTCACAGTTTCAGCGGCCTAGCTTGGATTTTCGCCTTAATCAAAGAAAAAATGTGAAATGTACCGATTTTTTTGTTGACTTCCTGTACACTTCGTTAACAGCCTTTAATTCACAACTGAATGGAACAAACCAAAAACAGCAAAAGAATTCGTTTTATTGTGAAATGCTATCTTGACAACGAGCATAATGGCGCCCACACCTATTTTGTTTGGCCGAGCCCTCCTCCTTTTTCTTTGTGCATCTTGATTTTTTCCACGAACATAAAATTGGCTTTTGATAAGCTTTTTGATGGCTGAAATATATTCGGAGGTTTGTCGGCCGAGTACGACACTAATAGTTCTTCAAAGTAGCTAGGTCTCATTACAAATCGGAGATCTTCAGATTTCACAAAAGATAAAAATTTATTGTCGCCAAACTTGCCGAAACTGCATCAAGGCTTTTACCCTTTCCACTTTCAAAAAAAAAAAAAATGTTTTGTCTGTTTGTGAAGAAAAGTATTCCGCGGATCAGCTTCCTTTTTTCAAAAGTATCATTTGTTTTCAGGTGTGTAGATGGTCCTTTTCGTACAAAAGACTTGATCACATCTTTTATAGTACATTTAGCTGTTTTATTTTTGTTGCGAGCTACTAAAAAATGCGACCAATCGAAGGAGAAATTTTCTGGCTTTGTTTTCTGCGGGAAACACCTGGGTAATATGGTTTGAACTTTAAATGATAGCAAATCTCTGCGTAAATATGATAGCAAATCTCTATGTATGTACATATCTGAAGTGGATGGCCGTTCATTCATATTATTTTATTATTATTTGATACAACATGAATATTAATATTTCAGCCGCTTGAAGAATTGAACACTGAATATAAAAAACTCAGCTAGTTTCTACCACAAAATATTATATATGTACATATATATATTCCCGTAGTTCCTAGGTAGAACAAAGGGTTTAAATAAACAAGTTAAGAGCCGATTTAATTAAAGCTAAGAATTTGATTTGGCACAAACCGCGACCAGCTTGTAGCTCTCCTGCTTCGACTAGTCGCCTCCACGTGTTAAATGGCCTACCAGATCTACACCTACCTTGCGGGCTCCAGTCTCAGATTGCTTTTGTGATATCTCCATGTGGTATTTGCAGTGTATGTCCGATCCATTTCCACTTTCGCCGTCGGACTTCGTTAATACCCAGAGATCTGTGGTAGTGATGGTATAAGGTCAGCAAACGCGCACAATTTTTGCGAAAACTGTGATTGATAAATACCTGGTTCTTATATATCAACCATGTCACATACCCATACTGAACAACAAACTTTACATTAGATTAGAGTATCCTCAATTTCGTGCGTCTGAATAGATGTGATGATCTGCACACTTTGTCCAAAAGATCAAGCACAGCGCGGCCCTTCGATATTCGATTGCGAATGTGTCGGTTGCTGAGCCGCCATTTCTGTCGAGATAGCAGAACTTATCTACTACTTCGAGTTTAGTACCGTTTATCTCAAAGGTTTGCGAGCCCGCACTGTTGACCCACAACATCTTTGTCTTCACAATATTGAATTTCAAGCCCACTTTTGCCGTACATTCGCTTACCGCTGCGATCTTTGACTGTATTTGTGCAACAGTAGATATATGTCGTCGCCGTAGTCAAGATCTTCAAGGTAGCCATGCAGATTCCAGGATAAACCTCTGTTAGCCATGGATGCTTGACGCATTACTAGGTCCAGTACCAGGTTGAATAGTAGTGGGGAAAGCACGTATTCCCGTCTTACTCCTGTCTGCACTTGAATGCCATCGTTCAGGATGTTCTCAAATCTGATTCTGCAAGTGGCAACTGTGTAAAGTTCTTTTAGGAGGGCTCTCCAGATCGCATCATGGTTGCTATAAAAGGAGATTTTTCTGTTTCCATTTCAAATGTTTCGTAAGAAATTACAAATCTCGAAATTCGTTTCGTGCCGTTGTAAATAATTCTAAGCAGGAATTCCGGGATTGACATCCCTAATACATACATTGGTTCATTATAACTTCAACAGTAGTTCATGTACGTTTGCATATACGTACATATTTAACTATGAAAAATTTGCAACCACACAAATGTACAAATAAATCTAGGCATGTACGAGTACAAACGCCATACAAATTGGTAAGCGGATCAACGCTTTTTGTTGCTTTCTGACTTCCGTTGTCGCTCGTAAGATGAGATATTTGTGGCAAACGCCACAGGATTTCGCCGGGTTCGGTGTGAGTGCACACACGCATACCCTTGTATGCACGTGCAACCGCAGCAGCAAGGGCAGGAGCTATACAAAACACCCCGCTGCGAACGTTTACAAGCAACACACCAACTCCGGGTCCCGAATCCACGTTCGCTAAAAACTACTGCGCTTGTGTAATAAGTGAGTTAGTTGTTGGTACTCGTATTTACCAAACCAACAAGAAAGGTGAGCATGTAACTAACTACAGATATATATGTACTTGTACGTACGTGTGTGTGCATTTGGAAGAAAATCCTAACGAAGGTGATGAAACGGTACAAAACTATTTGAAGTGTTTTCTCAATATCCCGTGGCGATAATTTTGGGCTATAGGTGCCCTTAAGTTTACTGAATATTGTAATTACTGAGGTTCCTGACATATCTTTTAGTTTTTGACAGGCCTGGGAATATGCACATTCATACGTACGTGCTTACCCATATAAAACGAATGTGCATATAAATGTACACACACAGGTTTAAATGTTATCAAATACATATATATTATATGATTATGGCGAATATGGGAAGTACAAATAAGTGCGCACATTTACTCCGTTTCCGAAAGCTTGCTTAGGTGTAGGTACATAAGAAATACATACATACGTGGATATGTATTGTACATAAAAATTTATGTTACTACCAATAACTTGGCTCGGCCTGCAGTGACACCAGAGGAAAATTTCTGTTTTTCTATTTTGTTCCAATGCTTTACGACACAGCATATTTTTTGTTTTTTCCATCATGTACAAAAATAAAATAGATAAACGATCCTTGAAAAAAAGCATAGATTTAGGGTGGTGAGAAAGTCAGATGAACATGGAACTCTAAGAACTTGGAGCACTATGGAGTCGAGATTCCTTATATATAAAGTGGCAAAAATTAATCAACCAATTTTGTTTTTGGATAACTTTTTTTTACTAAAACAACAAAAATTAATTTGACCGATGAAAATCTTTGTTTTGATTTTACTGCTTGTCTGTTGGTATACTGTAGCAGCCGGGGTTCACAGGTGCCTAATATGATTGGCGTACGAAACCATTTGCAAAAATTATATATCTTTTAATACGGTGATTCATGTTGTGCCACCTTGTACAAATAACAGAAGTGGATTTATGTTGTGGATCAATATCGTCGGTGCACCAGTGCTAATATGTGATGATACGTCTAGTAAACTTAACGAATTCAAAAACACAATTACCGAATAGTAGTCATCAAAAACAAAAACTTATAATAGGTTTACATATACATAACTAGATTATCTATTGGGTTGCGGAATAAGTTTATAGCATTTTTATATTTTTTTAAGGAGAGGGTATCATAGGCGAGTCTACAGCACGGAAATGGTTTGCAAAGTTTAAAAATGGCGGCATTGACGTCTATGACGGGTGCCGCAGTGGAAGACCTTCTGAATTCGATAAAGATCGTCTCAAATCACGTTTGAAGGAAATCAGTCGTGAATTGGCGGAAAAAATAAGCTGCGATCATAAAACAATTCTCCAAAATTCAATTTAATTCACCGAAAAATTGGGAGCCTGGGTGCGTCACGAGCTCACCAAAAAAAAAACCATTAGGCTAAAGTCTAAATAAAAGTCTTCGGTAAAAACTCTACGAACTTATTCCTCATCCCAATATAATTGGCGCTTACACCCTTTTTGGGTGTTTGGCCGTGCTCCTCCTCCTATTTGTGCTGTGCGTCTTGATGTTTTTCCACAAATCGAGGAGGGATTTAAAGTTTTAAGCCGACTACAAACGGTAGATATTTTTTATTATGAGGAGCTTTTTCAGGTTTGTCATTGCCGAATGGTAGTCACGCACCAAACCATTAGGCTACGGCGGCCATCATTATAGCTATTATACTTTGTAGATTGATATACATATGAGATTTGAGGTTTGCACTTCGACTTCATAGTATTTTGAGCTCGCTCCTCATCACAGTACTTCATCCAATCCCAGTTTCCTTCTCAAACTTTAGATAGTGCTGGATTGGGTTCGACGTATGCCTTTCTTTTGGCTGCAAGTGGCCGAGATGTCTCAACCTTCTCCGCGTTATAGCGCTGCGTTCAAG
>JAYXIM010004570.1:0-11951 GCA_037575425.1 Anastrepha fraterculus | reverse complement strand
TACTCCAAATGATAGAAAAATAATTTTCTAATAGCCGTGGCGCCTCAACAGGCACAAAAACCAGGTTTCCTGATACCAATGGCATACTATGATTCCTGTTTCCATTAATGACAACCTCACTTGGATCTCAGCACTTCATTTCTTACGAAAATTTGGCTAATTTGGTTCAAAAATAGGTATTCTTTAACAAATTCCTTGTATTTTTATTTAAAAACTAGCTGACCCGGCGAACTTTGTTCCGCCTTAGAGGCAGATTTTTGATTTTATTAAGTTAATTTTTTTATTAATCGAGTATTTCAATGAAGCTTTAATAGATTGCACTCTTCAGTTAAGCACCTTGTGATACACAACATTTTTTGTTTTATTATCAGGTGGAAGAACAAACAACGCAGATGGTTTTCCGACCCGTGAACATGCCACATATACATAATTGACCATGTGAGAAACATTGATTTTCTAGATTCAGACCACAAACTTTCAAGGATTGGCCTTGTGATTTGGTAATGGTCATGGCGAATGCAAAATGGATCGGAAATTGAAGTCTTTTAAACTCAAACGGAAGATCGGTTGGGATCATCGGGATCCTCGGAATGAGACCTTCTTCACCTTCGAATTTTCCTTTGAGTATCGTCGCGTAAATCACATTGTTCATCAATTTATTTACCACCAAACCACTCAACCATTCCTTATTTTTGAAGTTATTAATGATGTTTGGGAATACTTTATTGATTAGTTCGTCTTTCGATGAGACAAAGTTACAGAACTTCTGAGGAAATGAAATCAATCCGCTCGATTCGTCGACAGGTATTCGACCATTACCGATAGTCAGTAATTGCTCAGAGAAATCTTCAGTAGATGTATCATTAAGTAATGCAACTCTCATGTTGGTTGTCAGCTGACGTTTCTTCACATAGAGCTATAAATTCGACGATTTGAAGCAAGCGTTTATTTCGTCAGCAGCCGTTGATCTTGGAATTACTGGCAGTGCTTGGCGGAAGTCGCCAGACAGTAAAATCATTGTGACTCCAAAAAAGCCAATAAAGGCAGTTTCACTCTACCACTAAGGCAGCACAGTCCGGGCGTTTCTCCGGAAAACTTCAATGCGCCACAACACTCGCAAACAACGTTCATTGGCCCAATGCAAACGCTAGGATGCAAGCAGTAATCAGTGTTGCAATCTTTTGATATGATTGCTGCTCGATTCAAATCAGCACTTGATAATTCTCTTCTTTTGCATCGAAAATGGTCTACTTGTTGATCTCCGTTATTCGCTCGACGAATTCGCATTGCCAACCGAGCCGTTTCACGGGCTGCCTCGCTGTGCTCTAGTGATTGAGAAGCACGAAGTCGAGCCATACTAACGCGGCGCTCTTCACGGGCAATTCCTTGTGCTTCTTCAGTCGTTTCATTCGCAATGTTTCGCATCTTTCTTGCATTACGGCTTTGCATTCGATCGTCTTGGTCACGACAAGAATACAAATTACTGTGAGTTTATATTTCTGACAAAATTTATATTATCAAATTTTCTACTTAACCATAGACAAAATTACGTTTAGCTGTCTTTTGCGTTTTGTTATTCCATATCAGATGCGTTTTTGTTATACCACATTTTGTAGTGACTTCACGGAAACGAATGGGATAAAAAGTATCCTATGTCCGTCTCCTGGTTCTAAGCTACCTCTCCACCAATTTTCAGCCAAATCGATTCAGCCATTCTTGAGTTATAAATAGGAACTATAGCCAATTTATTATTTAACAAAAAGCTTCTTTGCTGTCATTGCGTAGGAACAACAATTGGCATTCGTTGTACCAACTTCTGTAGAAGCTGCCACGATGTGGAGCAGGAACAAAGTATGCAATACCCTCTGCAACACTGTCCGGTACTATCTAGGTGAAAATCTCAATCGATGGGTAAACACTTCTTAAAAGCACTTTTGGAGATCTGTAAAGAGGAGAAACCTGATGATATTTCTAGTGGAAACTGGTTTTACGAACCCAAAGCCAAGTGCCTAAGCATGACCCAGCAAGGGCAACCACGTGACTTAACCCAACCTAACCAAATACACTAGGTATGGGGTTATTTCTTTGTAGTCACTTTTACTTAAGTTTTATTTGCCGCTCCTCTACAATCTTCGAATGACTACCCTATATGCGAAATAACTCTTGTTATCAATCTGGGTTGTACCGATAAACAATCTTCGAAATTGTTGATGCCACCCAATAGAGTGTCACACTAATGATTGGGTTAGGTACCCATCCAATAATATTGTATAGACGTGCAGCTCTATAATTTGCTCGTGCTCTGAAGCTGGAATTTTTGCCGAGATGGAAAGAATTGAGCTTTCGTAAAACCTTGTTAATAATCCTACTGACTTTCAGAAAGAAATGTAGCTATATCTATGGCTGGGATGCTGCAGGGCATGGAAAACTAAGATGCGGTATTAATCTGCTTGAGTAGTCAAGCAGCTATTTCGGCCTGCTAGACTTTGTGGGAAAATTTGAAGATTGTGAGCGAAAACATGGACGGACTGAGCGAGCTTCGCAGGAGCGCCACAATACCAGGCTGTCACGACCTACAAGCTGACACACTTGCTATTGTTTGTTTTCGTAGAGAAGTTCATTGGTCCACAAATGATTGTGTGATGCAACGCCGCTACGCGCAAAACTGTTATCAGCCGACTTTTGTCACAAAAACACTGTGACTACTCAAGAATTATGGAATCCTCTTCATCGTGATGGATACTGGCATCTCAACTAACACTGGCAGTCCTAGAAGCTTCTTGTCGCCCCACACAGCGGTAGGGCTTCACTTCAACTGACGTTGGGCATACACCAATTGCGGACCATTGCTGGAAAATGCACCGAATTCATTAACTTGAACCAGTTTCTAAAACAAAACAAATGAGAGGGTAGGCGACTCGGTTTTAAGTTGAATAATGAAGATGATAAGACTGTCTTCCATTCTTCTCCTTCTTCTTCTTCTTCTTCTTCTTCTTCTTCTTCTTCTTCTTTTTCTTCTTCTTCTTCTTCTTCTTCTTGATTGGCGCGATACCGCTTAAGCGATTTTGGCCGACAGTTCTCATCCGGGGCTTTGTCTTGTTTTTCATTGGGGGAGGATTTTTACGTGGAGGATCTCAAACCCAGCACACAACCAGATATCCTAGGCTGCTTCGTCTTCTCCCATTAGCTCGCTCTCAAATGTTTCGGATGTTCGGTAGCTAGCCAGAGAATACTTGTGACCAGAAGTTGTGAGCTGCTTGGACCGTATGCAGAAGAATCCTCCTGGCCACTTTCAAGTGAATGGCATTCAGGGACTTTGCTCACTTGCGTGGACTTTTACACACGAAATCATCCTCCATGGACTTCCATTATTTTATTTATATAATTGGCACGAACACCCTTTTTGGGTGTTTGGCCAAGCTCCTTCTCTTTTTTGTGGCGTGCGTCTTGATGTTATCCCGCAAATGGAGGGACCCACAGTTTCAAGCCCACTCCGAACGGCAGATATTTTTTATGAGGAGCTTTTTCATGGCAGAAATACACTTGGAGGTTTGCCATTGCCTGCCGAGAGGACACCGCTATTAGAAAAAGCTTTTTCTTCATTTTGGTGTTTCACGCAGATTCGAAACTATGTTCTCTCTGAATTCCGAATGGTAGCCACGCACCAACCCATTCGGCTACGGCGATCGCATGGACTTCCATTACATACGTGAATTTCTAGCTTATGGTCGGATATGGGGGAAGTGTTCCGCCTAGATGATTCGATATCCGGGATGTCGATCTCATAGAGCCCAATTTAATGGGACTTCTTCGTTTTACGACAGCGATGACCCGCCTGATTGAGCTTCAACGATCTTAAGAACTTTACAGGTGCGGTTTGGACAGCGATATGTATGTAGCGTTAGACTGGACTTCTTGCTTGACAAGTCTGACATTTTGCTGAGGTACAATGGTTAAGCTTCTACGAGTCTGGGACTGTGAATTGCTCCCAATAAGCCAATCAGTAAACAAGTAAAAAAGAAAAAAATACTACGCACTCACTGCTGATGCCAGCGAAATTATTACCACTACTTGCATGTTTGTTAGTATTTTTACCATTAAATGCTAAACAAATTTACAAAAGCACTACTATTAGAACACCCTTTATTTATGTGAGTGCGTGCAAGTTGATCGTAGTTGTTATTGTCATTGCATTGTTTTGTGCTTCAACTACAACAATTGCTCTACTTTATTGTTGTTCGTGGCTTGGTACTTCAGTGGCTGAAATTCTACATACATATAAGCCTTCGTTCATACATACACACATACATACATTCATACATACAGACTGCTAGTAGTGCTACTTGATTTAACACGAAAGCTGTGCAAACATTGCGCATTTTTCTTGCCTTATCAGCATTTTTCATGCAATTTTTCTACTCCACCACAAAACGAGATACTCGTACTTCGCTAAGTAGAATTATGTAATTTCTTGTGTAATTAGCCAAGTTGCTTTTATTCGGAAAATGACGCGTGAGACACTTCAATTGTATCAGCAATTTGCTAAATTTTCTGGGAAATTATGAACAAGAATTTCAAAAATGCAACAGCTTCGAGAGTACAAAAGAGATAGAAGTTTGAAATGTGCATACGCAGGTAGATGTGTGTGTACGTGTGTACATATGTACATGGACATCTTACTTGTTTCTTATAAGTTTACATCAATGATGGGAAATATTTTCCAAGTCATTGGAAAATGTTGCTAAGTGCCGTTTACTCAGAATGCCTTAAACGGTAGGTGGCGAAAAAAGTGATTTCTCAATGTATGGCTAGCGAATTTCTGTCAGTTAGCTTCTGTTAAAGTTAAACCAATATTGGATTGTCTGTTAACTGTTAACCAAAAAAACAAACTGACAAAAAGTAAATAAAATTTTGCTTTGCTGATTTTTAGGAAGTCCATAGGCACTGTTTTCAAATAATGGACAAATTCATCTTCTTTCTATGATGAATCAGAACGATTGGGTTGGGGAATAAATTCGTAGCGTTTTTACCGAAGACTTTTATTTTAACAGAAAACAATAAATGTATCAATAAGTTAATTAATTATATATTCGCGTTGATGTTTAAAATCTCTTCTGTTCCCACCTCTCGACCGATTTGTTAATGCCGTTCCGCCAAAAATCGCCTGGTCTGGTGTTAAAGAAGTTTTTGAACCAGTTTCCAAAGACCTCTTTGTCATCGAAGGTAACGCCCTTCATATGGTTTCACAGCGAGCGGAAAAGATAGTAATCGATCGGTGCAAGGTCCGGAGAATACGGCGGATGCTGAAGGACCTCCCATTCGAGCTCTTAGAGTGCGGCGTTGACGACTTGTGCAACATGGGGCCTGCCGTTGCCGTGAAGGAGTACAGTTTGCCCATTCAAACAGGTATTTTCAGTCGAACAGCCTCATTTATGCGGTGTAGCTGGCCAATGTAAAGCTCCTTGTTGACCGTGGCTTGCTTTTCGAGCATTTCCTAGTGCACCATGCCCTCCCAGTCCCACCAAACACTCTCGGTAATGTCCAGATTAGAAACCCGCTGTGAACACGAAATCCCAAAAATAATATTAAAAAAATTTCTAACACCGGTCGCATCTCGGCAGTTAATAGTCAGCCTCTGAGTATATTTCCGTCTCGACAAAACTTCTGATAGAAAACCGACTGCCATTCGGAGGCGGCATAGCATTTCTTGTCCATCCATTTGTGGAACAACATTCACAGGCATCAGCTGTCTGTTAGTTGGCTAAATGACTGACCAAAGTATAGTTTACAAGTTTGCGGAAGCATTTTGCCTAGGGTAAGCGCGAAAAAAGAAATTCACTAATGGATTTCAAACGTACAAGTGTGATTTTTTGGCTGTTATTTAGAAAAAAAATTAACAACTTTGATTCTTCTTGTGAATTATTTTTATTTGGTCTTTTAATTTTTTTTACATCAAGTCGAGAATATGATGTCATGTAAATGGCCGCCGCCACAGTTGGTTGCCATTCGAGCCCATTTTATGGCCATCCATCACTTTGGCCAAAACTTCCGGCGATACGTCCTCACATTCTTGACGGATATTGTCTTTAAGAGCTGCAAGAGTCTGAGGCTTGTTGACATAAGCCCGCGACTTTTAAAAGCCCCACAAAAAGAAGTCTGGAGCGGTCAAATCAGGCGATCTTGCTGGCCCAGTGCAAATCGCCAAAACGGGAGATTAGGCGCCCGGGAAATGCATCCTTCAGCATATCGGTTGTGGCACGTACAGTGTGTGCCGTTGCACCGTCCTGTTGGAACCACTTGTTTTCCAATCCCAATTCATCAAGTTGCGGCAAAAAGAACTCGTTGATCATTGCTCTGTAGCGCTCACCATTCACAGTAACCGTTTGGCCCGCGACGTCTTCGAAGAAAAAAGGTCCGATGACTCCTCCAGCGAAAACAGCACACCGTACAGTGACTTTGAGCGGGTGTAATGGCACTTCGTGGGTTACACGCAGATTTTCAGTGCCCCAGAAGCGTAAATTTTGCTTATTTACGTTCCCGCTAAGATGGAAATGGGCCTCATCACTCATGATTATTTTTGATGAAATATCATCCTCCTCTTGGTGGTGATTAAGGGGGGTAGGGTTAATTCCACTAAAAATATGCACTTATTTAAGAATTTTTTTTGGAAAGATGATTCATGTAAATTTATTTATCCAATTAGTATACTGTAAACTCATATTTCAAAAATATTTTCAAAAATTTTCACAAGAAAATATACAAAATTGAGCCGTTGACAGCAGATCTACGCAGACGTCTCGAAAAAAAGGCAATTTGCGGTGGACAGTTTTTCTCAGCATTGGATCATCTGAAATCAAAAAATCAAAGAGTTTTCATTAGGTAATCAATTGTCCGAGGTAACCCTGTCGAGTTTTTATTTAAAAAAATTTTTTTTCAGTTTTTTTTAACATTTGAAGTAGAAGTGCGATTTTTAGACGATAAATCGCATAATATTGTTTATTGTAAAATAAACAAAAATTGAAAAAAACAAAAAAACCTCCCAGGGTTATCTCGGTAATTATGTAGAGAAAGTGTGTACAAAATTTCAGGAAGATCGGTCGAGTAGATTCAGAGAAAAAGTGTCCACCGACTTGAAAAACGTCATTTTCCAGAAAATCGATTTAAAGTTTTCTATAGCAGGTAGCCGAGTCGGAGCGGCCAACGGTTACTATGCTCTAACTTTGTGAGTTTTGGACCGATTGACTTAAAATTTGGACACAACATTCTTGAGATTATGTACATTCATTTTCTCAAATAAACCAAAATCGATTTTTTTTTACCCTAAAAAATTCACGTTGTGCCAAAGTCACCGACCGATTATTGGTCAAATAAATAGTCAGCAATATTCCGCGTTCTGGAGCAGTGTAGCGTAACATTGTTTATTAACGTGTATTTCGTATGTGTTTACTACACAAATGTCAAAACAGAACTGACAGTAGGATTACTTTAGCGCCACCTGTTATTTGGCTGGAAAAGCATAACCAGCGATTGTTCGTTTATCGCACCATTACTCGGTACAATGATACTGGTAGCATCGCGAAACGTCATGGAGGTGGTCATCAAAAGACTGCAACGTCTTAGGACTGATCTAAATCCGGTTCATTTCGGCCGAGTGAACTTGATTGCCATAGGATTGTCTGTACAAAGGCAGAGAGTTCCAGTATGCGCTCCTCTCTTAACTATTATCCAGAATTCTATAAAGCACAGGCAAAAATTCAATGCTAATTCAATTGGTTAAGAATTTAAATTATGTGAGTTTTTTTTCAACTTTATTTGATGTGATTTTTCCACTGAATTACTTACTTGCACACCCTGTACTTAGCAGCGGTTAGCAGATCTACATTTCGCACTGCTTAGCTGAAAATAATTGCACATACACTGCACGTGACATTTATGACATAAACAAATGCGCACAACAACAACGCCAACAGCTGCACGCAAAAGCAGTGTAACATCATCATTTTCATGCAGTGATTCAATTTTACTGCCGCTGCTTTTATGACTGACTAGATTTTTATATATAAAATAATATATGTATGTACGTACATATGTGTATGTGTAAGTATGTAGAACGCGCAGTGCCACAATCCTATCAGCCAACTCTGGAGGCCTCTCAGCATCAGCACAGCGCAAAGAAGCAAAGATTGAGCCGGCAAACCACAGAAACTCGTCTGAAAATGGAGCAAACAACGGAAGCGTCAACTATGACGGACAGGCCGGCGGTGTAGCAAATGCAGCGGATGCCACAGAGAGAAAAAGCAACAAAAGGCATTATGTTGCATGCGATGACTGGAGAATTATGGCAGTCAACTTTTTATATCTATATATGTATGGATGTGGGCATGTTTGTATGTATGTATGTGTATAAATATATCCAATGCTGCTGCAACATTGTTATTATTTAAGCTCCACTCTTCTCATTTCCAATGGTGGCAATTAAATGCGAGTAATTAGATGGCATATGTTGCATGCAACATTTAATCAACAACAATGACGACGGCGACAACAACACGAGAGGCGGCGGTGGAGTCCACTTATGTAATTACAATAGCATGAGCTGAAGGTGTTCACACATACATACATTGATTTGTTTATGCACGACGCACTTAGTTTTGAAAGCCGAAATACCTGAGATTCACCTCTCTACTCATCGCACTTAAAGATCTTCTACGCTCCGGTTCCCCTCAAGAATGATAGACTACCAGGTTTGCTATTTATGGTAGCTATGGCGAAAAAGAAAATAGTGAGGGGAACTTTGGATGCCGTGTCACAGGGGATTCGGCACCCGAATTCTGCACGATCATTTTACATGTATTCACACACTCGTCCCATCAGTTGTTGTTCAGATGGCCACGAAGTGTCATTGGTTGATTTTTTTCGTATATCACCAACACAATCTCAGACTTTTTGCAAACACCCCTCAGCCAATTAGCTGATTCTATCAAAGCTCACCTTGGGAATCTTTTCACTATGGTTCCCCTATAGTCGGTTCAACGTTACCGGAGCGACCAGAATTTATATCCATCCAAAAACTGTCACTTCAGCAACTTTGCACCAAAAATTAATAGATAAGGTTTTTTATGGCTACAACAACGTAACAACGTGACCAGAGCTTAACAGAGTCGATATATGCGAGTTGTAGTTCCAGCGCTCGAGCGTTCAACCTTCGATTAATTTCTCTGGGGCTAACTACAACAAACTTTTTGGAGGAACTCGACGTCAACATTGAGATGATATTGAGATAAACCGCGGGCTCAACCAAAACCACACCTGCGAGAGGACTGCCGTAGTAGCGTTGGACTTAAAAAATGCTTTCGACACAGTAAGCCACGCCACGCTACTAGATGATATTTTACAGTCGACACTCCCGCCAGGGCTGAAGAGGTGGACCGTGAACTACCTGAGTGGTCGTCATTCGTGACCAAATCCGAGACCAAATCTCTAAACAGTGGAAAATAAAGCAAGGAGATCCGGAGGGTGGTGTCCTTTCTTCCTTGCTTTTTAACTTCTATGTCTCGAAACCCCTCCAGCTACCAAAGGGAGTGTCCCTGGTATAATACGCCGACGGCTGCACGATCATGACGTCGGGTAATGACATTGATGGCCTGTGCGCCAAGGTAAACGACTACCTCGGCTGCCTTTCTTTTATAATTTTCAAAAAGCCCTTGGTTTTACAGAATACGAATTAAAGCCATAGAGGTGTAATTACAGTAAAAAAAAATTTACCAGATAATTCTGAAGAAACCATAACGACTTTCTTGAAAACTCGTCTCTTCCATACAGTCTATTGTGTATATCTAGAACGCATTTATTGAAAAAACAAAAAACGCACACAGTAAAGACAGTTTGTCACGCATACAAAGTTCTTTAAGTACATCAATAAAAATTTGAGATTTTCGTTTCTTTAAATGGGCGTTTTAGTGCTTTTTTATATCTAAAAACTAAGCAACACTGCTGTTGCGAGAGAGAGAGATTTGACTGCTCCAAGGAGAATAAGAAGTACAAACTTGGAAAAAAGTAAACGAAGCGAAAAATGTCACGCACAAATAATCACCACCACCAATAATAATCGCAATTACCGACAATGTGAACAGATAATAAAAATGTAAGGGCTAATAGAATTATATTATATAATATACAAAGCAATCATAAACTCGAACAACACACTTGATTTTGCTTCTCCTGGTAAGCCTAATTGATTTCGGTATTACTAGAAGACTTCCCAGAAATATAGTTACAACTGATACACACACAGACTTATCATCGGATCATTTTCCTTTTAGTTTCGTTGTTATGGATCAACCGCAGTTTACCGATCCCGCATACAAACTTACTTCGTCCAACACCAATTGGTTAAAATTTAAAAAATACATAAGCGCACATATTGCAACTAACCCTCAAATAAACACAGTTCAAGATATTGAACACTCGGTGGAAATATTCAACTCAATCCTCATATCTGCTGCGCGTCACTCCACATCGAGCACAAGTCTCTCTCGACAGGAAACCCAAATAGCTTGGTGTTCGTATGGGTAGGCGCCTGATATGGAAGAGGCACATTGAGGCCAAAAGTGGGCAGATGAAACTAAAAACGAAAGATCTTCATTGGCTAATCAATTCCCATTCCGCGCTTAGCCTTGATCACAGAGTCCTTCTCTACAATACAATCATCAAGCCAATCTGGACGTATGTATGCGTCACACCTGTGGGGTAATGCAAGTACCAGCAATATTACAATTATACAACGAAGGCAGTCTGAAATGTTAAGAAGCACCGTAGTACATAACTAATGAAAATATCCATCGAAACCTAAATGTTCCATTAGTGGCAGCAGAAATAGCAGTAATCCAACAAAACTACTACCAAAGGCTGAGACACCACCCAAATTCATTGGCTCGGTCGCTGTTGCATACCGTCAATTCAACCCTGTGACACATATTTGAGGCCCCCATAACAATCTCAACCTTCTTCAAGAAGTTGTAAGTACTATAATTTAGATTAAGAGTCGAAGCCTTATTGTTAGTATTAAGATTAATTCATAGATGCAATAAATAATAATAACAGTATAAAAAAAAATTTAAATATAGAATTAAAGGCTGAGTGAATTGTTGAACTATTGTTTTTTTTATTTATATTTTACATCATCACATTTTAGTTAAAATAGGTTAGAAAATGTCAGGAAAAAATCACTAAAACTCTGAGGCTGGAGAACATAAAAAAATGTTAATTTGGTCAGACTGATTGCATCCAATCGCGCCAATACGACGTCACGAAAATTAGCTGATATTAGTTCTCTTCTATTCGCCATTTCCTCGCTCGCTATCTCTATGCTCGATTAACTTGACGAAAATTTTGCATGTAAAAGCAACAACAAAGTTATCGAGTAAGATTCGCCGCCGCCAGCGAGTATGGCTATAGCTCATTAGGCCGCACTGCCTTGTCAGCACATGTAATTTAAGGCCGCTCTCTTACCGCGCTGCCGACAATATTCATTTGTACCAGTTGCTTCATCTATTCGCCACTTGCTAACTCTTGGCGAAAAGAAGAGACCTATTGTCGAATTCGCTGAGAGCAAAGTAACTGACAAATTACCTGTTAGGATGTTCTCTTCCAAACATTTCAAGCATCACTGCAACCCTTACAGGTCATTGGGAGGTAGTGGATCATGCAGCCAGACTTAACCAGACTGTCAAGCGGAAGGGGTGAAGGAAAGTCTTTTTCACTACTTATGTGAATGTCCAGAGCTAACTAGGGCACGACTCCGCTCCTTCGGTAAGCCTTTCTTGCAGCAAATTATTGAGATCTCAGACATTGAGATAAAGAATTTGCTGCTTTACCTGGATCTAACAAAATGGATCTGAACTAGAAAAAAAGACATCATCACACGAGAACAGTAGTACTACTACTTAGTA
>JAYXIM010004569.1:0-11987 GCA_037575425.1 Anastrepha fraterculus | reverse complement strand
TTTATTCCAATTTTTCACTTTTTATGAAAATATTTTTTATCCCGATTTTTTATTCCAATTTTGTACTTTTTATGAAAATATCTTTTATCCCGATTTTTTAGTCCAAATTTTCATTATTTTTTTAAATATTATTTTATCTCGATTTTTTATTCGAATGTTTTACTTTTTATGAAAATATTTTTTATCGCGATTTTTAGTCCAAATTTTCACTATTTTTTTAAATATTGTTTTATCGAAGGTCATAGGTCAATTAACTCTTTTAAAAACCAAAAAAAGGTCTATCGAACCTCATTACTGGGATTTTTTTGGCAAAACTGTGTGTATTCTTTACTTGTACCTGAATATAATAATTACCAGAAAAACGTAGAACATCTTTTGGTTGACTTGGGTTTTCCTTCTTTTGCTTTATTCTTTTCTCACAATCGTTCCCGTACATTTATTTTGCACGGTATGACAAACGTTTACAAAAACATGTGTAATAATAGAATTTTAATAAAATTCAGAGTATTACGAGGTGTGTTCAAAAAATAAGGCGAATTTTCATTTTTCTCAAAAAACATTTATTTATTGGTAAGTTTCTATTTTATCTCCTCCAAAGTAGTTCTTCTCAGATATAGTACTCGTACACTTGTGCCAGGGTTTTTTTCAATGCTCGAAGCAGTTCTGATTTGCCTTTTTTGCTGCGTCCTTCAGCTTTCTCAGCGATTCGGGTTTTATTTCCTCAATCGCCGCAAAACGCAGTCCTTTCATGGGTCTCTTCAACCTTGGGAACAGGAAAAAGTCAAAGGGGCCAAACCTAGTAAGTGAGCATGATAACGGTGTTGTTTTTGGCCAAATAATCGCTCACATGCAAAGATAGGTGAGCAGCTGCATTATCACGGCGCAAAAGCCATGCATATTTTTAACAATTCCGGGCGCTTTCTTCGTATTGCTTCATGCGAACAGCGCATAACATCAAGGTAATACTCCTTATTTACAGTACGACTTTTTGGTAAGGACTCCTGATGCACTACGCCATGGTAATAAAAGAAAACAGAGAGCCAAATCTTGACATTTCATCGAACTTGGCTCAAAATTTAACTTCAAGACAGAAACAGGAAAAAAAATCACAGACCGAAACGAACTTAACCTTTAATCCTTTCGTCCCACATTTGTACCATCAACGAGGTAAATATCTAGAAAACTTCAAATGCTAGTTCAGCTATCTCTTTCAAAAGAAAATAAATAAAGGTTCAGCATGACATCCTTCTGTAAAAGGTGCAATAAAAAGATCTCACTTAGACCTCTAGGGTCCGTTGTGTTACCAGTTATTTCCAGTGCTATCTATCATATTTGGAGTTGAAGATATTATTTTATGTAATTCTTAATGCACGTCTTCACGAGTTTTAACAAGCTATTCAACCTTGCGTCAGCAACATCCTTCACGGCTGAAAAATACGTTGTTCCTAGGCAAGTTTGCCGAGTTCTACAGAGAGAAGGGCAGTGGCAAAGTAAGTGTTTCAAAGTTCCCCGGCATTCGCTTCTTTGCATGTTTTACACGAATCGCTTTGGACTAATCCCATCATTACTCCAACCAATATTTTGCAGAGAGTGATAAAAAGTTTGTAGTTTTCGTATGTGTACGAGATTGAGTGTTCCCATATCGACTGCGTCCCACAGCTAATTCCTCACTTAGTCCCTTTTTAGAGAGGATAGTGATGGGAGTATGTCATACGTGTTCAATCTCGGCCAGCAAATACCTGCCTTAGCGAGCTTATCGGCTCTCTCATTACCTTCTATTCCTTTGTGTCCTGGTATCCAGTAAATAGTGACCTGCTCGTTTTGGCAGAGTTGACCCGTTTTGGATCAGTATTGTTGGGCACATTTTGAGTAAGTCCAAGGAGCCATAATTGCTTTTATAGCCGCTTGGCTATCAATGAAAATGATCGTCCGAGTGTTAAGGGGGTTTAATTTCAAAGCCCATTCAGCTGCTTTTGCCGCGGCATAGATTTCAGCTTGAAATGTACTACAGTAATTGAGGAGTCTGAAAGACTTTTGGATAAAAGACATCCGCTGCTACTCGTTCTGCCATTTTGGATCCATCCGTAAAGAAATTGTGTGAATGGTAGGTAGATTATAGACCTTTCTGCCTTCTATTTTGCTCTAAAATGACGATAGGCTTTTTGTCAACTTTAGGAAGTACGTAGTCTGACCTTCCGTTTGAATCCCGGATGTTGCTGCAAGCAGAAAGCTTCTGTGAGAATTGTCCAGCCATACTCAGTCTTAGTGCAGAGTTTTGGCTAAGTTTTTTATTACTCATTTGATTGGATACCAACCGAGAAGTCTTTCTCTTGCCGCTGTGGGGGTGTGCTCATAGTGCCGGTTACACATCCTCCTGCAATCCTTTGCACGCTTTCCAATCTTTCAACCTACGCCATTTCATCTCACTCCGTCCACCAAAATAGCGAACCATAGAGCTTCATTGGCCTAATGACCGCTATGTATATCCAATGTGCGAGCCGAGGAGATACGCCCCAAGTCTTACCGAGCATGTGGGCTGTGATATGTCTGTGTGTAAAGACTGTTTTAAGTTATAAAAATATTTGCCCAAAATGTATCGACAAAACCAATAGTGATTTGAATCCGTTTACCTGCTGATACATACAAACATATTTGAGTAAATTAAGCCCTTATTTAACAATTGAAACCAAACTCTTTTCTACCTGATCTCTCGAACGCAGAGGAGCTCTTTCTTCTTTATCTGCTGCTGGTACCGCAAGCACAATCGAGTACTTCGAAAGCCGAAGCGATAAGACCCAGCCAACGAAGGCGCTGAATCTTTATTCGCTGCGCTATGCCTACTATACGTCGACATAAAGCTCATACAGCTCATTGTTCCATCGCCTACGATACTTTTGTCTCTTCGTCAAGAGACAAGACTTTACTACTCAATTGCCTACTTAGTCCAAAGCACTTGTTGGCAAGAGAGATTTTCCATTGGACTTTAAGGCTGGCATTATTATTGTCATATATTCTTAGTCGTGGATGACGGTTAATCTCATCATGAGCGCGTTAATCAAACGGATGCCCTATGACAAAACCGAAATTCTGTCGCAAATTTTCCTACAAAGTGTAAAAGTAATTGAGACTTTAGAAGCCATACACTTCAATTTGACACTTTTATGGAGGTTTACTTCCAGAGCAACACTTCAATACTAAAATTCAAAGATGAATCCATCCACCCTTCTTCTTTTAGCAAAGAAAAAGCTACACCTCCTTAAAAGGTTTGCAGACAACCAATTCTCATCACACCAAGTATTCGTTTTATTCAATTTCTTACAAACTATTACAAGAGACGGACAAAGTAATAAAAATAGCCATAACATCTGCGTTCATCTGCGTTTGTAGGCCCAGACAACAATTATGATGATATATTAATTACTCACGTGACACATTTAAGTGCTTCAGTTGTAGGTCCCAGTCAACCAACCACTGCTCAAGCATTGAACGTACCCACGTCGTGTAGAGCTGAGTAGCCCACATTGTCAAAGTCAGCATTGTCATATGCATTGGGCGGGATGAATAATAATAAACTGACTCACTCTTCTGCATTCTCTGTTGAGTGTGCGACTGAGTTGCTGCTTCATTTTTGTCTTGTGCGTGCGTCTTAGCATTGGACTGGCAGGTTAGTGGAGGGTTCTTTCGGCAGCTTATGCCACCTCCGAATGGCAGATGTTTTTTATGAAAAGATTTTTCACAGCAGAAAGGCACTCGGAGGTTTTGCCATTGCCTGTCGAGTGACAAGCGTTATTAGAATAAATATTTTCCGTCATTGTTTGTCTCTAGTGCTACAACAGGGGGGGGATGAAACGTCGTTGACGCTTATGAAACTTTTATGTACCTCCGATGTGCAAGTTGCTGTAACCAGCAAGCAATCAGCTTTGGCCCCACAAGCTCATGAATTTCTTTGATTCATTTGCCAGCATTGTCGACAAAAGTCTTACGAATAACCAATCTCCAATCTAGCTGAATCAGATCTTTTCTGCCAACCGCCGCACCGACAGTCGTTTGTGTTTTGTTTAGTATTTTTGTTTTTACTTTTGCTTTTCTTGTTTTGTCGCTGACGCCAAGCGCAGCGAATTCTCGGCTAAACAATTCCCCTAGCAAGCAAACAGTCGCGCAGACGGTCTCAGTAGTTCCAAGGCTATGCCATTGCAATGCTGTATATGTATGTGTGTGTATAAACGTGTGCATGTATGTGTGTGTTCACATAGTAAATATATATGTATGTATCTACTGGCAGCGAAGATAAAGAAACCATGACACTGGGTGTTTCAGATGATAATGAGTTGCCGTTAAATTTTAATGTTTGCCATCAGAATTTCTATTTACACCAGTTAATATTCTTGATGTAAAATTTATTTTGGCACTCTATTTATTGCTGGTGAATTACTCAAGTCAGAGTTTGAGAAATGAGGATATGCGTTTTGCAGATGTAAGGAATTTCCAACTAAATCGAAAGTTCATTTTCTCAAATGGCGCTAAATTTTAACAATTGCTCTGAGTCATCTTTTGACAATATTTTAAACTTTTTAGTGGCGCACATAAAAAAGTTTGTTTTAGTTTAGTTTAGAAAGTTTATCAACTATTAAGAACCGGAAAAATAATGAAATTTCCATGTGGAATGCAAAAATCTTACCAAACAGTAGAGAAGAGGTTGCCACGTCACTGCTTACGGAGATGATCTAGCAATTTCCGTTATGGATATTCTGCGCTCTAACATGGCCACGCTTAGAAGCTGGACTGAGAGTAAGGGACACTTGGTATAAGCCCCGCAAAAACTGAAATAATTCTCTTAAAAAAAAAAAAAGAAGAAAAACAGAAGCTTCCTATAAACTCCCCGCTATTTTAACCCTTATGTCAATTACCGGGTACCCGGGTACCCTTCTCCATCTTAGCGATAGTACAATTCAAAAACTGCTTGATAAAAATTTTTTTCCGCCCGGATCCTCGTTATTTGGTCAATTCTACATCGACCAATGCTTTTCACTTTTTTTTATGAAAATGGCATTTGATTCCTGGGGGTCAAACTAATTAACGCGCTTGTTCAATAACCAGGGTACCCGGGTACCCACTTGATTCCAGTGTATTGTTCGTGCTGTAATTGTAGTAAACTCAATATTGTAAGTGTAAAATTGGAGAAAGGGTATCTAGAATTACTACATACAAATCATTATTATTGATAAAAAAAAAATGTATGAAAAATATTTATTAAACATTAAAACATTCAAGACATTTACAAATAGATTTTGAATGCTCGTCACAAACAGGCTTATTACATTCTGAGCATGATCTTCGTGTTTTCCTCCTCTTTCTAAATTCACCTTTATAACATATGAAGCACGACCCTATAAGAATTTTTCGTCCGGAATTATCGAGTGCTTGTGGTTGATGTTGACTGGGCGATGCAACAGTTGGAGGTGCCAGAAGTTTTCCAATGACACTTTCAATTGCATTTCTCTGTAGGCGTCAAATCTTTCCACACGTACTCTTTTCTTTTCCAGAATTTGCTCCATTATATGTACTTCTGGTACTCCATGTTTGCTTTCCTGTTAATATTGTGTCGTGTAATGATATCAACCATTTCATTCGTGACAATCAATTTGAAAGTGGCCAAGATTGACAATGTCTCCGTGCTTCGATGAGAACCACATCTCTGGCGAATTATATTTCGAGCTGCAGTTTGACGTTGAATGAAAGTTGGTGTTTTATTCCATATTGTACCGTCCTTGGCCACAAGAAAATCAGACTCCGATTCATGTGATATGTCCACTTCAATAGGCTCGTCGTCATCTTCCTCTTCCTCGACTTCGCTATCACGGCCACCTGGTATCTCTTCACTGTCAGAAATTTCAGTCTGACGTTGTGACTGTTCTCTCGCTAACGGAAAGCACTCTTCATCCTCACTAACTGACGTGGAACTCTCAGGGCCTGACTCATCTCCCAGTAACGCGGCCAAATACGCTGACCTCTCTACAGCAGTCAATCTAATAATAAAATACATAACAAATCATTTTTTTTTTACTTTCATCAAGATCGTAAATTTATACCGAAATACTAATTTTATATAAGTTAACCTTGCGAATTCTTGCTTAGATAGTTCTTCTTCAATTTTCTTCTCAATTAGGTTTTTTGTTTTGAATCACACTGAAATCGTCTACACTTCTCAACTACTCAGTGAATACTAAATGAAATAGACGCGAAAGCGACTTCATTCATCTTCAATATTCTTAATATTCGCCTAAGTTCAAATGTTTTTCAATCGCCGTAGAATCGTCTCCTTTTGCTAAGCGATCGCAAATTGCAATTTTCGTTTCCAACGAAATTGATTGCCTTTGATGTTTTTTTCTTCTCCGTTAAGGCAAATAAAATCTCTGAAAAGAAATTCGAAAAATTGAGTCTAACGATATTGAGAAAGCAAAAACCTCTTCCAATGGAAAATTAACCTTTACGACACTCACTTTCACTCTTACGTTTCAATTCAGCAATCAAAATGTGCTGCTTATTACTGCAACTTGAAGTCAGCAATTTATCATAAAATCGAACAAATTGAATTTCAAAATAATTACAGTTTATACCTTTCAATGCGAAACTTTGAATGTAGTAATAGCGACTTGCCGATGGTAAGTATCATGTACAAGGAGAATTAATCGCCGAATTGTAAAAGCTCACTCTAGAAAAAAAATCACTGTCATCTGGATGTGAAGAGTTAAGATAGGTACAGCTACCATTTACATCCATAAACGTTATTAGTCAGTATGCGCGGGCTTCCCAAACAGTCCTATGTGTATGTTTGTCAAGAAATTTTTGGATGATATACAAATCGCACAACTTCCAAATCGCATAAAAATAACCTCGCATAAAAAAATAGGCCTTACAGTATTTAGATCAACTTTCAAACTACCACCCAAAACTTAGTGCAAGTCATTTAAATATAGCGCAAAAAGTAAAGGAGACGTTTCTAAATCATCTAAATAATCTTCATCTGTCCGTATTACGATCTTATCTCTCTGAATTGGAATTAAATTTAAAATCTTTTGCCCCAGAGCCGCGTTATTGCGTGTAACAAAAAAAAGAGATGTACATGGAAATAAAATTCGTGATGTTAAGGGGTATGGGAAGTTATTATTAGACAACAACTTTTTTGGCTCCAGTTGTGTTACATACTTACAAACTAATATGCGGGCGGAGACGCTGGTAACATCTAGTAAAATATAAATTGTATTTTTATCTAAACTTCATCGTTTTGTGTAGCAGCTGTCAGAGTTTGAGTTATGTACTTATTTGCTGTCATTCGAGAAAAAAATGCCTTTTTTTTGTGAATTTGGAAAGAAAGGAGTTGTATCATATAAATCACACAAAAGAGGGGCACCTGTACCATCTTTTGGCGATGTTTTTTTTTGTGTATTTTTTATGGTAAATGAATTTAAACGTAATCATATCTGCCGAAAAAGTGAACCACATTCTGGTCAACGCATAGAATTTTTCACTGCAGCACCTGTTCCGAAAATGCATGCGATTTTTGCTTTAAGAATTGAACAAGCGCACAATCATCAAAATGACAGAAACTGGTCTACAGAAGCCCCTGGACCTCCATCCATTGTTGAACATCGTTAAAATCCAGCCCACAGAGCAAAACAACCCAAGAATGATGCAAAGCCAATTTCCCATCTTTCATTACTTCCCAAGAATGCCCACCCTACTTACCGGATCTGAATCCGCTAGATTACAGCGTATGGCCGATTTTGGAAGCAAGGGCCTGTGCAAAACGCCACAAAACTTTGGAGTCCCTGAAGCAAGCTTTGCGTCGAGAGTGGGATCGCATAGCGGTAGGCGAACTACGGCCTATAGCCCAAAATTTTTTGAAACGTTTGAGCTTGTTTATTCGTGCTAAAGCTGGCCACTTCGAAACTACTAGGTTAGGTTAGGTTGAAGCGGTTGTCCGTTGTAGGACACACTCAGGCTTGTGGCTCATTGTGATGCAGCGTGGGGAACTAGCCCCTATGCCTCCTGAAACTAATGTGTGCTATTCAAAAATTTCGCAAGATCCTTAATTTCGACATAGCCGCGGTCTTCTAACTCGTTGAAGAAATGTCCGCCCAAAATGGTGAGTCTACGTCTGGATAGAGCAGGACAGTGACACAGAAGGTGCGGTATCGTCTAGACAACTTCTGCAGAAGTCATAAGTTACATGTTTGCAAAGGTATACCTATATCGTTGTCTATGTACTCATCAGTCAATTTGTCACCGATTTTCGCTAGTTCATCGGTTCTGCAGTTTCCCTCAATGTCGCAATGGGCAGGAACCCATGCTATCATTAGGTGAAATGACTCAGCCATCTCGTTAAGAGATGCGCGGTATTTCATGGCTACCTTGGAGGTTGTCTACTGTTTTGTGAGGGATTTTATCGCCGCCTGGCTATCAGTGAAAATGTAGATATCATATCCAGGTATCGCATCACACTGTACCAGTGCACGGCTTTCATTATAGCCATCAGTTCAGCCTGAAAGACACTACAGTAGTCGGGGAGCCGAAAACTGAAAGAGATCCCCAGTTGTTCGGAATATACACCTCCGCCCACCCTGCCATCGAGCTTTGAGCCACTTGTGTATACATGGATGGACTCGCCCTGTCTTACCACGTCCCGTTCCCATTCTTCCCTGGAGGGTAGGAGGGTCACGAACGTTGTAGTGGCAAGTATAGGCGAAACTGTATAGTCCACCTGTCTGGAAAGCCCCCAATGGTCATCCGTGGCCATAGTCTGTGTTTGACCACTTACTTAAAGTGCTCAGCCTTATTGATGCACTGCGCGCAATGTACTTTGCCTGCAGGTCTACCGGAAGGAAGTATAATATCGCATATAGTGCTTTCGATGTTGTGGTTGACATTGCACCGGTTATAAGAACAGACGCAAGTCTTTGGATCCTGTCAACTTTTAATGTTCACGCCCTTCTCCAGGGCATTCCACCATATTGCAATTGAGCTACTAGCAATGATACATTTTTTTTCATTAAAAAATGTTGTAAACACTTGTTTTTTGTCCCCCTGTAACACTCCCCACTTCAATGCCACCAAATGCTTCGCTTTTTCTCAATAATTATTGGCATTTAATGCTTCACTTTCATCACGGCGCATTTTTGTGTTGATTTCCGTATTTAACCAATTTTACTACAAAATTCAATTGGATTGGAAATTACATTTTTATAGAGGCGTGAAACCAATAAGAAATATCACTGCCTATTCACCCGAGAGCCTCGAAACCATTTGTACTTAAATTCAAATTAAACGCGATGACCAGAAAATGAAATTACTGCCACAAAGCTTTGTGCAAAACAATGACCATCAAAAGGCAAAGCACAAGAAAAAAATTAAATGAAATAAAGCAAAGAAACGGAAAACGAAAATGAAAATGAAAGTAGATCAGCGAGCGTAGCGATGTGAGCGGCAAATTTCACGCATTTTCAATAAAATAAACTCTAATTTAACTGCTGCTCGCCACAGGCAACAAAAAGTGATTACCGAAATTGCTAAAGCAGCCAGTCAGCAGCTAACAGTTGGGCACTCAAATGGATAAGCAAAGAGGCAGTCCGGCCTGCACATAAATGGCACAGACCACACAAACATAATAAGCAATAACAATAACAAATAAGCAAACAAACAATAAATGTAGCAAAAAAGAAAATTCCTAGCAACATAAATTTGCGATACCACCAAGCACATGCAGGTACATAAAGAAGTATGTGTGTTTGTGTGTGAATATATAGAATATATAAATATTTGTATGCCTGCGTTGTCATCTGTGAATGCGGGAGTAAAACAAATAGAAAAAAAAACACGAAAAAGTAATACAAATACGAACTAAAGTCGCAACAAAGCTCAGCCAAATGCTTCGACTGCCAAAATCTAAGCAGGATAATGTTGAGGATAGGACAAGTAAAACCAGAGCCATAGCATAACTTGCATATATTTATGCCATAGAGATATATCTCTCTAATAAATGTACACGCACACACACACACGCACACGAAACGCAGTAATAAAATGACTGTTTGAGTAGGGTAGAGCTGAGTGGAGCCGCATATTTAGCAAAGACTAAGGGAAGGTAAATTCCGATGGCGTGGAGGCGGAACATTGCGAAATGGCCTGAATCCAGCGTTTGTGGATTTGGCAGTGAGCAGTAACCGAAAAGCGACTGACACCACAACCTCGACGAATATGTGAACAATGTCAATGGCAGCGAGAGTAAAAACGAGTACAAACGTTATGAAAGAGAATATGTCAAGAACAACTACAATATTTTGAAAGGCTAATAAATTAAACTTGTTAATGTTATTGGATTTCTAAGTAAATAGGATACTTCTTTTCTAATTTAAATTTTGCTTAGCGAAATTATTCAAGTTGTGTATACCAGCAGATAATATGCGTTGAGCAGCAAACGGAAGGGAATGTCTGGTTAAATGCGAAATATTCTTACTATCTTTTTTATAAAAACAAAAAATGGCGCGAAAAACGAATTGAAGAATACACTTTTGAATATCATTGAAAAAATTCAAGAACAATTTTTCTTGAAAAATATTAATTTTTTTTCAAACACGCGAATTTCTATAAGAACAAAATATTGGTGCTGAAAAAATTATAAAAAAATTTTTTTTGGAAAATTATTTTTTTTCAATTTTTTTTTTCAAATATGCGAATTTCGATATGAACAAATATTGGTGTTGATGTTGAAAAAATTAAATTTTCTTTTAATATGCGAATTTCGATATGACTGGTATGATATGATATGGTGCTGGTGTTGAAAA
This sequence comes from Anastrepha fraterculus, assembly GCA_037575425.1. Classification (NCBI taxonomy): domain Eukaryota; kingdom Metazoa; phylum Arthropoda; class Insecta; order Diptera; family Tephritidae; genus Anastrepha; species Anastrepha fraterculus. The sequence goes on along the minus strand of JAYXIM010004569.1, from coordinate 1,146 downwards.
AATTAAAAAACAAAATTTTTTTGAAAATGATTTTTTTTGAAAAATATTTTTTTTTTCAAACACACGAATTTCTCTAAAAACAAATATTGGTGTTGGTGTTGAAAAAATAAAAAAATTTTTTTTGGAAAAATATTTTTTTTTTTCAAACACGCGAATTTCGATATGAACGAATATTGGTGCTGGTGTTAAAAAAATTTTTTTTTTTAAATACTTGTTCATATCGAAATTCGCATATTTGAAAAAAAGTTTTTTTTTTGTTGAAAAAATTAAAAAATTTATTTTGAAAAATATTTTTTTTTTCAAATATGCGAATTTTGATATGAACAAATTTTGAAAAATATTTTTTTCAAATATACGAAATTCGATATAAAAAATGAAAAAATTATTTTGATAAAAATATAATTTGTTTTAATTTGCGAATTTCGACAAGAACAAATATTGGTGTTGGTGTTGAAAAAATAAAAAAAAAAAATTCTGGAAAACGTGCCCTATTGGGTCGAGTCGGAACTCCGGTATAACTTTTGAGGATCTTTTGAAGGCCTTCCTGACATCTTTGGATTAGAGGTAGAATCCTGTTGAAAATATGCTTTAGCAATCCTTCTTCGAAAGTCTAATATCATTGGATTATTTGCAGAATTATACAGTGCACACGCACTGTAAAGCGCATCAGCCATTGCGTTTGTAAATAACCGGAAATAAAATTTTTTCACTCGGAACCTTATTCGATATTTTTGAACGTTCCAGTCCAATTTGTCTATAAAAATAAAAAAAATAAATAATTGGCGCGTACACTTCTGTTAGGTGTTTGGCCGAGCTCCTCCTCCTATTTGTGGTGTGCGTGTTGATGTTGTTCCACAAATGGAGGGACCTACAGTTTCAAGCCGACTCCGAACGGCAGATATTTTTATGAGGAGCTTTTTCATGGCAGAAATACACTCGGAGGTTTGCCATTGCCTGCCGAGGGGCGACCGCTATTAGAAAAATGTTTTTATTAATTTTGCTTTCACCGAGATTCGAACCAACGACCTCTCTGTGAATTCCGAATGGTAATCACGCACCTACCCATTCGGCTACGGCGGCCGCCAATTTGTCTATACCTCCCATAAATTTCTTATACTGCGATGAAATAAATGGACGATCCACATA
>JAYXIM010004565.1:0-12051 GCA_037575425.1 Anastrepha fraterculus | reverse complement strand
GATGTACATTCGTCCATACATACACATATGTAGGCTAGGAAAGCCGCTTTAGTTTAGTGTACAAGTCGAAGTGCTTATATTTAAAATTCAATTCCTGGGAGGGAATTGCAATATTTCGTTCCGTTCAAATCAGGTAGTAAATTTTTGTGGAATCTGAAGAGGTGCACAATCTGGTGGCCGAAAAAAGTTCATAGTTTGACGATTTATTTTGGTAGTATAGAAAAATGCTAGGCAGCACTATTTTTAAGTTGGAATTATTATTTTTTCTTCACTTGGTTGCAAAATAGTGGTTAAACCATGTAATAGAGCAGGTACAAGGTGGCGCGAATTGCATCATTCTAAGATGCTATAATTTTTGCAAAAGGCGATAAATGTCTATTCTGATTTCACATGCATCTCTATACTCCTCAGGAACGCGAAATAATTGCTTTGATTTTCTTGCGAAAAGAATGCAAATCCCGAAGGAAGCTGTGAATTTCAGAAAGCAATAGGAAAAGGTCACAATGGATTATCAGATACCAACTTTTTACGGAGAAAATTTGATCGAATGTTTTTAGGGTAAACTAAGCCTCACTTAAAATATGAACAATCTTACCTTCAATTCAATTTCGAGGAAATAACTTAAATATTATAAAACGATTTTTTTCCTTTCCTACATTTCCTACAGGTGTTTGAAACCCTTGGTGTGACGATCGTGAGGCGACGGGTTGGTGAGGAATACCATACAGATCCCGTGGTACCCACTGTTAAGCATGGGCGCAGGATTATAATCTGGGGCTGTATGGCTGCTGATGATGTCGGCGAAATCTTCAATTGCGAATGCCGGATGAACAGCGTAGATGCATTAGAAACTGCCCCTTTGCTTTGTTAATGCGCATTTTTGTCGTTACTAATTTAAATAGAGTTCAATTCCAACAAAACAATGCTCCTTATCATTAACATTGTTTTCTTAGATTGGCCAGCACAGTCTCCAGATCAAAACCCCGTAGAACATATGTGGGCTATTTTAAAACGTAAAAAAGAGGAACACAGCACAACATCCCAAACAGCCCTGAAATATGTTTTAGTTCAAGTCAGCCGAATGGGCAGAGCTTGTACGTAGCACGCCGCAGAGGATTGCTGCTGTTATCAGATCAAAGGGTAGACCTCCTAGTAAATATTAATGCTTTTATCATGAATCTCTTTTTTTTGTACCAATTCATTAATAACAAATCATTACTTCACTTTATAAAACTAAAAATTCAAAAATTAGTGCGGTGCCTCATACTTTTGGCTAAGACACACGCAAAATTTCGCGAAGCTCAATCAAGAGTATCCCTCAAAAAAAGAAAAGAGAAAAACAATAGAGAACAATAGCATTTTTCAGGTCTCTTAAAGCAAGCTTCTCCCTTAAGAAGGAAAGAAATGCAATTGCGGAGATTTCAAAAATTGTCTATCTACATTTAAGGTCCCCAATTCATTTTATTTATTATTTATTTTTCCCGGCATTCAGTAAGTGCATGAAGGTGGAAATGTTGACTGAGGTCCTGACTTAAAAATAAGCGAAATAAGCTTCACGAGCATTTTTTAGAATTTATCTGTATAAATTACCAGCAATGCTTGAAAAAACTCTGTTGTTTAAATAGATTTTTGTACGCGAACTATATTCTTCGTATTGAAGAAAATATTAAGGCAAATCGTAAGATCTTTTGGCGATTTGTTAAATCTAAAAAGTTTAGCGCTGGAGTCCTTTCTGAGGCTCGATTTAATGACAAATCGGCTACTACTCTTACGGACGGTGCCAGTTTTTTTTGCCGATTTTTTCAAATCTAATTTCACTAGTGCTGATGCATATTCGTTTTCTTCTTGCCATGTTAATCTACTTTCTCCTTTGAATTTCGGTCATTTAAACCTTGTTTCTCTGGTCTTTGAGAATGAGATTTTGCTTTTAAAAACTTGTTCGATGAGCTGTCTCCAATTTTTCTCAAAAACTGCCCGGCTGTTGTCATCTCTCTCAAACTAGTTTTTAATAAATTTCTATCTTCTGAAGTTTTTATCAACGACTGAAAATCACAACTATCATCCCTATTTCCTAAAGTGGTAAAAAGAATGATGTGTGCAACTATAGGCCGATCTAAAAGCTTTCTATTATATCTAAATTTTTCGAACGAATTGTAAAAGAAAAGATGTACTTTGCAACTAAGGGCTTAATCACGCCCAATCAGCATGGATTTATCTCGAGTAGGTCTAGAGTTTCCAACCTGGCTGCTTTTGGTGAGTATCGTTTTTCAACTTTTGCTGAAGGTTTTCAAGTCGATTGTGTTTACACCAACTTTTCTAAAGCATGTGATAGAATTTCTCATACAATTCTATAGGGTGGGACATGTAAAATTTGCTTTTTGAATCGGCTATAAAAAAATAAACTAATCAATATTTTTTCAAACTTTTATTTTTGTTTTGAAGATTGAACATTGTCATTTATGAAGGAAAAATAATATCGTTCAAGTGACTGCCACGACTGGCTTTACAGTAGGCCATTCGATCAACGCAATTTTTGAGCACATTTTCGATTGTTTGGGCTCCAATTTCATGAATGGCAACTTCGATTTCGTCTTTTAAAGCATCAATCGTCTCTGGATGATTCGCATAGCATTTGTCCTTAACGGCTCACCACAAAAAATAGTCTAACAGGCTTAAGCCGATGTGATAATGAGCTTCATCAGAAAAAGATGATTTTTCGGTAAAAATGCTCATCTTCGGTCAAACGATTTTCTGCCCATTGAGCGAACCGAAAACGCATTGGATGGTCATTAAGCTTCAGTTCTCGCACCAATTGAACTTTGTAAGCCTTCATATCGAGATCTTTATGCAAAATTCTCCTCAAAGAAGTGCGTGAAATGTTCAATTCTTGCGAGCGTTGACGAGTTGAGGTTGTTGGATGTTCACGCACATTTTCGGCTACAGCAGCAATGTTTTCGGGTGTACACACTGTAGAAGCACGTTCACGTGTTGTTTTATCCATTAACGATCCAATTTCATGAACACGATTAACAAATTGATCCACAAACTGCCTTGTTGGCAAATCTTTTTTTTTTGAATTTTTTTTCAAATTTCTCAAAGTTTGTGTAGAAGACTCACCACTTTGGAAATAGGTTTTCAATATGTCCCAATTTTATTCAAGCGTATAGCGTCCCATTTCGTAAATGTCAAACTTTTAAGTAAATTATGAACACATTTGTCATGTCATTTGTGTTACCATTCTCAAAAAAATAGGTGGTTCAATAAGCAAACGCTATATGGCCCACCCTATATAACGAAAATTAGCCTCGCTTGGTTTTCATTCTGTGGTTGAAGTCTTATTTATCCGATAGACGATGTGTGGTAATGGTTGAGGGCGAATGTTCGGAACTTTTCATTGCATCATCAGCGTTATCACAAGATAGTATTTTAGGGCCTCTTTTCTTCGTTCTATTTATGAATAATATGAGTACCTGCTTTTTATTTGACAACTTTCTACTGTAAGCTGATTATTTGAAAATATTTTCTGCAATTCAAAAAAATGGTGATGTTCCTATATTGCAAACGGAAATGAATGCGCTCGTTCGCTGGTGCAGTAACTCTGGCATTTCTCTGAATATTAAGAAATGTTTTCATGCCGCTTTCTCCAAAACTCAAAATAGTTTTCAGTCATTTTATAGCTTTGATAATACTTTTCTTCAATCTGTTCATGAATCCAAAGAGCTAGGGGTGATCTTTGTCTAACATTTTTCATTCAACATTCACACTTCTTTATTTTATCCACTTCCTATTAAATCTTATGTTCTATACGGCATAATAGCTCGATGTTCTCGGATCCCTACCCTCAAAAATTACTTTTTACTCCCTTCGTTTGCTCTAGATTAGAATGTGTGACATTTATCTGGGCGCCTTGCCACCAATTTGCTATTGAGAGAATTGTACGTGTACAGAACGTTCCTTAAATATGGTCGATAAAATCCTCAAATCCTATGCCTTCTTATAATTCCCGTTTGATTTTAATTAGCTAAAAGTCTCTAGAGAGTAGAAAGTCTGTACTCTCACTGTCTTTTGTTTTTAGTGTAGTTAAAGGAGAAATTGATAGTTCATCACTGTTACTAGGCATTAACTTTCATATCCCTCTTACATCTCGACGCGATACTTACCCAATTCAACTTAAATTCCTTAATAGTCTAAGAGCTGGCTACATGAAAGTTCCCGCATCAGGTACATGGCTAATTTATTTTTAAAATAATAGTATTAGTGTAGACGAATATAAAAATGAATGTCTGCCATTGCAAAACTGGGGCGCAAAGGGGGGATACGCAGTGAAAGGGGTGAATTTTGGGTGGGAAAAAATTCATAAGGTACAGGGATTCTATGTACGGGAAAAGTTTGGTTATATATTTGAGAAAGTGTAAAAAAATTGGCAGACATTTTGCGAGGGGCTAACTCGCCGGCAGACTGCGCTGAAGATTGCAAAAATTAATTTAGAAAAAAATCATAAGGTACATGAATTCCAATTATTGTATTTTAAAGATTAAACATTCCAAAAGTCATTTACAAAATGGCAGACAAAAAAGTGAGGGCTAAGGCCGCGGCAGACGACGTTAAAAAGTGCGCTACACATCAACATTTTTAGTCACATTCTTGATATTTAAGTGCAGAAGAATTATTATCGATATTTATGAAATATATCAATGAAATTCATTATTTTAGAACTTTTATTTTTAGGAAATTTTATAAACAATTTGTTTTTTTTTCAACGTTAATATTATTGTTGTTTATAAGTATATCAATTTAAAAGCTATGGCTTTTCAACTATTGTATCACATACATTCGATGTAACAGGCTTAACAAGAAGTCAAGATATCACCGGAGACTTAGAAAAGCACCAAATTAAAAAAGATACTACTCAGTTGCAGAATTTTATAACTATATTAAAACAAAATATGAATCCTTTCAACACCGAAGATACTCAGAGCAGCGAAGACACTCAGAGCAGCGAAGATACTCGGAGCAATGAATTGTTTAATATTGCAACTGGACGAGCAGCATCGAAAGAAGTGAGCGACTTTTTATTAAATGTGGAAAGAACTGGCCGTGGTTTAAGAGAAAAGTTTATTTCTGAATGTGCTGCGTCTGATGATCGTTTCGAATTAACTATTAAACAAAATAAAATACTGAATTTCGCTACTTCAACCCAGAAAAGATTTGCCTCGATAAATAATAAAGTTCAAGAAGTACGACTACAGCGTGACTTGTTCGGCCGAATGTTAGCTATTTCAATGAATGACAATGCTAATGTTGAAAAAATATTGACTTATCCTCTAACACCCGTTCCAATGTGTATGTGTCACTTGGATGGATCGATTTATAAAACAGATAAATCTGTTTTGTTGAAGTCTTTGGAAAAAGATGTTCAAAGTACAGCCCCAAGCTACACTGACATTTGTTTAATAGACGGATTCTTTCTCATACATTGTATCAAGGATTTACCAAAAACATTCGGATGTATCTCCAAAAAAATACTTCAAATGGTGACTAACAATGCAGTCCGTGAAATTCATGTAATTTTTGATAGATATTGGTCACCATCTATCAAAGATTACGAAAGATCTCAGCGAAGCGGTTCCTCCGGTAATCGTATGTACGTGATTTCTGGACCTGAACAATCAAGACCATCAGACTTTAATAAAGAACTCCGAAATAGCTTTTTCAAAGAGGCACTCGTGAAATTTTTAATCGTCAACTGGCAAAATCAAGAATTAATTCCATTCTTTCAAAATAAAAAAGTGCTACTCAATTTTGACAACTGTTATCAATATGAAGCTGTGAATGAAAGTATATTATTTTCAAAAAATGATAAGTTTACTCTCGATTTGCATGAAGAGGCGGATTCAAAAATAGTATATCATGCGTGCAATATCGAGTCAACAGCGAACATTCTAATAAAATGCTCAGATACGGATATTTTAATTATTATGTTGGCTAATATGATTCACGTGCAACACAATAGCAAAGTTTATATTCAAACAGGGGTTTGGAATAAGCAACGAATAATTGACGTATCGACGTTGCATGAAAAGTTAGGCGAGATAATGTGTCAATCTCTGCCAGGATTTCATGCTTTAACTGGCTGCGATTTTAATCCCGCATAATTTCGCAAGGGAAAGCAACGTCCTTTACAGATTTTAAAGAAAATTGAAGACTTACAAAAAGCATTCGGTCAAATTGGGCATGAAGACTGTGATGAAACCGCTGTTTTCCCGATTCTTGAAAAGTTTATCTGTAATTTGTACAACTTTCCGTTGTTGAGCTCCGTAAATGATGCACGATTCGCCTTATTTTTAAAAACCTATAAGGTCAACGATTTGGAGGAACCTTTCCAGAAAAAAAAATTTTAGAATTTTGACTCATCCACTTTGCCTCCTAGCCAGGCTGAATTAACGCAGCATTTATTGAGGACCAAATATATTGCTACAATATGGAAAAATGCTCATAAGAAAATTCCATCATATTTACGACCAGAAACTTGCGGATGGATATTAGTAGAGGGAAAGTATACATTTAAATGGTTCGACGGACCACAGCTGCCTAGTACAATACAAGATATTATTGATCCTGGAACAAACGAAGGTAATATATTTATCCACAGAACATATAACTAATCCATTCTATTAAATGTCTAAAAATCATTTTGCTTTGTGCTTTGTTACAGGCGATGAAGACGTTAATGCAGAAAGCGAATCAAATGAAGATGAATATAGCGATAGCGAAGGAGATATCACGTCCGAATCAGATTCCGATTGCGAATGTGACTAAAAATGTTGATGTGTAGCGCACTCTTTAACGTCGTCTGCCGCGGCCTTAGCCCTCACTTTTTTGTCTGCCATTTTGTAAATGACTTTTGGAATGTTTAAACTTTAAAATACAATAATTGGAATTCATGTACCTTATGATTTTTTTTTAATTAATTTTTGCAATCTTCAGCGCAGTCTGCCGGCGTGTTAGCCCCTCGCAAAATGTCTGCCAATTTTTTTACACTTTCTCAAATATATAACCAAACTTTTCCCGTACATAGAATCCCTGTACCTTATGAATTTTTTCCCACCCAAAATTCACCCCTTTCACTGCGTATCCCCCCTTTGCGCCCCAGTTTTGCAATGGCAGACATTCATTTTTATATTCGTCTACACTAATACTATTATTTTAAAAATAAATTAGCCATGTACCTGATGCGGGCACTTTCATGTAGCCAGCTCTCCGTCTATAACTCGAATTATGCGCGTAATGCTCCTATTGTCCGCGCTTTAAGAGAATTCAATGAAATCTCGAGTCAACAGTTTACCGAATGGTAAACTTTGCTCCTTCTGTTAGAGCAATGTCCCTCCTCTGTTAGTTGCAAAGTGTAAAACATGCGGAGAATATTTTTCCTAAGCTAACATAACTTGTGCTCTTTATAGAGTTTCCTGAATTTTGACTTAGATTAAATAGAATACTTTTCAAAATGCGACGTTTAAGAAATTTAAATATATAATATTTTCGAAAGGCATTCGCTTGCGTGGTAGTGCGGTGCGTGTTTAAGAATTACTTAGCCGCTGCAGGTAATCTCTATGTAATAATAATTTTCTACTTTCGCAGATTTATTAAGATAACACTTTTTTAATAAAATCAATATTGAAAATTCCTGATTAATCCATGGACAATGCAGCTTTTATTGCGAATACATTTTGCTAAAAATCTGTAAAGTATTTACGTAAAAGCTAATTAATTTTGCAATATTTTTAATGGCTTCCTTCCACAAATTTACACACATTTCAAGCTTTCCCCTGAGTGTGTGCACCTGTAAGTGTATCAATATTCGACTATATATACTTATGCATATTTATATGCACTGCCATTGTAAAATGTTAATTATATTTGTGTGTATGCATACAGATTTCCTGTTATTACACATCAAATAAATAAGCATCTCACTTGCAACAGCTTCACATCAATTAAACTGATTAAGTAATCAATCACAGCCGATACACATCAAAGGCCAAAGCAGGCCAGTACATACATACACACGCGGCAAAATAATGGTTTAAATGTAATTCATACGCTTACATATGTACACATTTTTTAGCAACGGAAAATTTATGAAGTCAAAGGCCACAGGTTCATGGGATGAAATGAAATTGTGTGCAACAGAAGCGTTAGGGCTCGCAAAAAAGAATCTCAGCTACCTAACGGAAGGAAAACTCTTAGGAAAAGGTAAAACGGAAAATGAGCTGTCTCATAATTAAGTGTGGTGGTAAGGCAAAAGGTCAGCAAAGTCAAAGCTTCATTGAGCCCACAGACAGCGTCTAAACAAATGCCGAAATATTTGAATGGGCTCTAAAAAATGTTTGTTGTTGTAATAAGAGCAGTTTCTTCAATAAATGTGGCGATGTATACATATAGTATACTTGTGTTCATCAGGGCGGATACGTTTTTTAACACATTCAGATTCTCCCTAATATTAGAAAAATAAAAAAAAACCCTCTTTAGCACAGCTCCAATTTTAAAAGAAACCATCTTGAGTGCCATGAATATTATTTCTTTCATAAAAAAACTTGTACTTGCGATTTTCTGCTACGAAGAATTTAGTTTTCATATAAATTTTTTTATTTAAAAAACCGCAACATGGCGATAAGTGATATAATCATATTTTTATTCAAGTCTCTCTTTGATTTATTTACCTATAATGTGCTTGTCTTAGGATTTTTTAAATAAAAAATATATTAGCTTGGGGACAAGGAAATCCATTATTTTCTCGATAGATAACTGTGATCGTGTCTAGTAAAGTATCGATCAAACAGCTCAAAGTTTATGCTCATTGTCAGGGAGACCTCCTCTTCTTCTTCTTTAATCCTATCCTATCCAAAATGGCATTTCACACTAAAAAAAATCGTTTGCTATTTTTGGTTTCTTCCATTCAGTTGCGAGTTACAGGGTGTTAACAATGGAACTCAACATAGAAAAAACTCGGTACATTTTACGGTTTTTCTTTCATAAAGGCGAAAATCCAACCCAGGCTTCAGAAATTGTGAACGGTGTTTATGGTGCCGAAGCTGAATTAGCTAATTACGCGAAATGTTTCGTCGATTCCGTCCAGGCATTTTTGATGTTAACGAAAATGTCAATAAAATCACAGAAATATTTGAAGTTGACCGACATGTTGGTAGTCGTAGCATCGCTCACGAGCTAAAGAACGACCATAAAACAGTTTTAAACCATTCGTGCTAAAATAATGGATTCCTTTTTCCCCAAACTAATATATCAAAAATGTATATATATTTTTTTTGCTCGCGCTGTAGACCACTTTCGTCCATATAAAGACTTCTTCTCTTGCTTTATATGGAAGAAAGTTCTCAACATCGAGATCGAGATAATTTTCAAAAATCAGCTTGATGTTTTAGTGACTTCAAACTTACACTAAAACTGAGTGGACTATAAATCTACTTACCCAGGACTTCTTTTAAAATTCTGTTTAATTGTGAAAAATTTTGTACAAAGCTTGGAGCTTTAATCTACAGTGGTTTTATGATGCAGTGAAGCATAGTTTTAGGTATACAAATATTGTAGAAATCTAAAGTGACTTACACTGAAGAGCAGAACTGTAATAAAATGTAATACTTTCTATTTCAACATATTTTTTTTAGGCATGTTTTAACAAACCAAATATTTTTTTTAGATTCACTTAAAATTCAGCGGTGCTCAAAATTAATTTGAGAGCTATGTTCAAATGAACTCTTTTATAAAAAAAAACTAAATAAATAAATAATTCCATACTAATTGACACACCCTAACGCACATATGTATATGTGTGCATGCGCGCTCAAATTTCATTATAGCTTAGACGAGTGCCCTGCAGGGAAATTAACTGGTTCCGTGATGTCGTAGCGCAGACAGATGAGATGTACACTGCGTTAAGTAATTATAACTTTTTAGTTTTTATCGGAATGGAATTCCTTTTCCTCAAAAGCATGAGGCCTATAATTGAAAACTGAAATATAATTCCACATCACCAATGCGGTTTCAGGAAAAAACGCAGTACCATCGAACAGGTACACAGACTTGTATATACTATTCACAAAGCATTGGAACAAAAAACATATTACACAGCGGCATTTCTCGATATACTTCAAGCCTTTGTCGGGGTTTGGCATGGTGGCTTACTCTATAAAATAAAATACACTCTTCCAATAAATTATTACGTATTTATTAAGTCCTACCTCGAAAATCGATATTTGTTTGTCAAACATGGCGAAGTACAGTCTGAACAACGTGAAAGTTCAACTGGTGTAGCCCAAGGCAGTATTATGGGCCCCATTCTATACTTGCTATGTACTTATGATCTACCAGCTTCCGCAGTAACACCAGTTGGAACGTTCGCAGATTACACTGCCGTACTCACAATTCACTTCCACCGCCATGTAGCTTTCCAAAAACTACAGAAAGGACTTGATAAATAAACTCAATGATTGAAAGAATGGAAACGAGACAAAATCTTCCCAAGTCACTTTTACACTAAAGGGAAAAAATTTGCCCACCTATTAAGCTTAATAATATAACCATACCCCATACCAACGTCACAAAATATCTCGGTTTGATTTTGAAACCAATATTTTCGCCAAACGAAAGGCTCTAGGAATACTACTCAGAAGCCTATATTGGTTACTACATCGAAATTCTCATGTTCCGCTCTAAAGTAAGCTCTCACTTTACTCGGCTATCTTGAAACCGATATGGACATATGACGTCCAACTTTGGGGCACTGCAGCTAACTCAAACATCGAAATACTTCAAAGATTTCAGCCGAAAGCCCTCAGAATGATCTTAAACGCCCCTTATTATATCACAAATGCAGAAATTCATCCTAATCTCCAAGAAGCTCCAATAAGTGAAGAAATAAGAAGATATGCCAAACACAACACACGACGACAATCGCACTCAAACCCTCTTGCCACAGAAATATGTAATTGCAAGTCCCATAAACTTCACCAGACTCAAGCGAAAATCTCCAAAAGACGTCATATGATAATAAATTATTTATCATAGAATTAGTAAATAGTTGCATTACTGGATGCATCCCATAGATGCCTCCTAAATTAATTAAATAGCTTTAAGTAAAAATATTGCATTAGAAAAAAAGATCACAATAAAGATATGAATTAAAAAAAAAAATTATTTTTATATATGAATATATGGTTCATTTCTTACAAAACAAAAATAGTTCAAGATTCAAATACAGTACAAGCTCTCAGAAACCCGATTTAACATCAGAAGCCATTTGCTTATGATGTTATTTGAAACCCACTATTTACACAAAGTTAAGAAGTTAAGTATTCGAGCTCAATTGAAGGCCAGTACACAACATGAAATAGTCGTCATATCCTAAGAAATATTAGCCAACATGATGAATAGTGCCGAAAAGAGAGCATAACATATATGGAAGAGCCAGAGGAGAAAATACCATGAAGTTAAAGTTATCTATTTGCACGATATCATCTTCAAAAAAGCGTGGGAACTAAAATAAATGATTGCTCAAATCAACAACGAGACACAGTTTTGTCTCTATATTTTCTTAAAAAAATAACAAGTAAAATGTTTTACTGAAAAAGCTAAATTCAAAAAGTATATATAATTCTAGATGAGGTAAACTTGTGTAGGTGAACGTTATAATATTATGAAGTTATAGGCTTTTAAACTTTTACCATGCCCTATATTTGGGTTTCTGTAAACGATGCGTAATATTAATTACACCCGTTGATTCATCAATACGACGAAATTATTAATTTGCACCTCTCCTTCTTCGCCAGATTTAGCTGCCTTTCCTTCAGATTCTTAGACCAACAACTCTGGTCATGTATAAAGCAACAAAATTCATGAAGAGTTCACGTACTAGGGATGTCATTTTTAGAGTCGCGGCATTTCAACACTCTTGAAATCTGGAAAATTCAGCGATTATTCAACCGCAACCCGGGAATTTTCAAGATTTTTACTTTAACATGAACTGAAAAGTTTCGG
>JAYXIM010004564.1:0-12082 GCA_037575425.1 Anastrepha fraterculus | reverse complement strand
TCCAATCACCGTAACTTTTGCTCCAGCTTTATTTTCGAAAAAGTAAGGTCCAATGACTCCAAACAGTCACACGTTTTCTGAGCCCCAGATCTGACAATTTTGCTTGTTGACGAAGCCACCTGTAACACTTGTTATTGGAAAACCCTTTATTAGGTTGGGGAATAAGTTCGTAGCGTTTTGGCCGAAGATTTTTATTTAAACAAAAAACAATAATTATATCAATAAGCTAATCAATTATACAGTCGCCGTTGCTGTTTACAACCTCTTACCACCCCTCGACCAATTTGTTGATGCCATTCCGCCAAAAATCGCCTGGTCTGGTGTCAAAGAATTTGTAGAGCCAATTTTTAAGGGCGTCTTTGTTATCGAAGGTATCACTCTTCATATGGTTTGACAAGGAGTGGAAAAGATGGTAATCGGTCGGTGCAAAGTCCGGCTTTGATGACGTGTGACCATGTCGATCTGGAATTTACAGTAGCCATATTCACGTGGTGTAGCTGGACAATGCAGAGCTTTTTGTTGACCGTGGCATTCTTCACGAGCATTTACCAGTGCAGCAATCCCTTCCAGTCCCACCAAACACATTTCATGATCTTCTTTGGATGAAGACCCGGCTTGACTCTCGATCTCGGCGTATCTCCTGAAGTATAGGCACCATTTCTCATCTCCCGTGACGATGTTGCTCGCTGTTGAGCGAGATGCTGAGAAGCAATTTGAAGGCGACTTTCTTTGTTTTTTCCATTGAGCTCGTGAGGCACTCAGGCTTCAAATTTTTCGGCAAATCTCAGTGAATGAAGGTGACTGAGAATCGTTTAATGATTGTAGTTCATTTTTTCCCTCAATTCCCGACTGGTTTGGCGACTGTTCTCCTTCAAAAGTGATTTGAGACGTTTTTCATCGAATTCAGAAGGCCTTCCGCTGCGGGACGTGCCATCAACGTCAAAGTCGCAATTTTTGAACTTTGCAAACCGTTTCCGTGCTGTAGACTCATCGCAAAGGTCCCCAGCCGCTTCGACAGCTTTTTGACCTCGATGAAACGCAAAGAAGAGCAGGTGTCGAAAATGTTGATTTTTGCCTCCTGGGTATTCCATTTCTAAGCCTCAAAACCAATAAAAAATTAAATAACTTAAAAATAAAATTAGCATAGTTTTGTAGAGCAGCCCTTTGCCAAACAGCAAACAAATCGTTGTAAAATAAATTTACTTACTTACTTATATGGCGCTACAACCGTGTGTCGGTTTTGGCCGAATCCAAACTGGCGCGACAGCTGTTTCTGTCCTGCGCTCGTTGGTGCCAGTTGGAAATCTCTAGTGAAAACAGGTCCTTCAGCACTTGGTCTTTCCAACGGAGATGTGGTCTTCCTCTTCCACGCCTTCCTTTTTGGGGTATCGTGTAAATTCGCCTTGTTGAAGCGCCTTCTCTCATACGGGTGACATGGCCAAGCCAGCGTAGCCGCTGTAATTTTACACTCTTAACTATGTCCATGTCCCTATATAGCTCATACAACTTGCTGTTCCACCGTACGCGGTACTCCTCACTAACGCGGAGGCAGCCAAAGACCTGACGTCGATTTTTTCTCTCGAAGGCTCCCAAAACTTTTCAATCGGCTTTGACATCGTCCATGCTTCTGCGCCATATATTAGGACGGAAATGATGCACCTCTACTTCTCAGCCTACTGCCTACTGAGCCCAAAGTAACACCTGTTGCCAAGAGTTATTCTCCATTTGATCTCCAGGCTGACGTCATTTCTGTTATTAATACTGTTCCAAAGGTAGACAAACCTCGAATGGTTGGTTGTCAACACTGACATATTGTCCAAGACGCGCAGACTCCCTGTGAATTGACAGGAGGTACTTTGTTTTACCCTCATTCACCGCAAGACCCACATTGCTCGCCTCTCTCTTTATATGCTCTTATGAAAGAAAGTACCAGTGCGGTTTAGTTGAAAAAATCTCAAGATAGAGAATCACCTTGTCTGAAACCTCGTTTGATATCGAACGGCTCGGAGAGGTTACTTCCAATTGTGACGACGCTTGTGGTAGCGCGCAACGTCATCTTACACATCCGTATTAGATTTGCGGGGATACCAAACTTTGACATAGCGGCATAGAGGTGATTTCTATCCGTGCTATCAAAGGCGGCTTTGAAATCCACGAAGAGATGGTGCGGGTCGAGTTGTTTTTCATGGGGTTTCTCCAGGATTTGGCGTATTGTAAAATAAAAGAAAATATAAAAACGCTATGAAATTATTCCCCAGCCCAATATTTCGCTAAGTTATACCAAATTTAAATTTTTTGCGCATTTCTCAAGCAGAATCAAGACGAACAAAATGTTATTGTTGGTCTAGTGCTACCAATTTGTATGGAATGTTTTTTTATTTTATTTAATTTTTTTTTCTTTAAATTTTGTTTTAAATTTCCATGATGAAAAGAATTCGTGAGGATATTCCATATAGCAAATGCTGCAGAAAAGTATCGAAACCTAGTAGCAAACTCGAAAAATGCAACGGGTAAACAAATATCGGGTATTTACTGGCAAGTAAAGTTATCGAGAAAACACTAGCGGCAGTATAGTTTTTTAGCGAACCTACCTACCGCAGCGCATATAATAAATGTTTCTACCGCATCCGCTTGAGGTCGCCTTCATTTTTTTTTCACACGCAAACTCGAAATTGCGCTCGTTTTGTTACTTATCAGATGTGGAATGCTTAAAAAAAATAAATCTAACCAAAATTAAAAGAAACACTTTTTTTATTAATATTTTCCTTAAATGGCGTGCGAATTTTTTTTTACTTGATTGTCATTTAATATCCTGTTTTCGTTCCCAAAATCTGTTTTTATAAAAAATCGCACACAAAAATATAATTTTTATGCATTTGCACTGCTCCTCATGTCATGATTCTAATAAGGGCTCATATAAAACATACATTTTATGTATCTATTCTTATTAGTATTAGTATATAAAGGGTGTTTTTTAACTGCATGAAAATTATCGATATCGATTACTATGATTTGACACCTGAAAATGGCTAACTGTGTTGACATTTCCGTTCAGTGAGATTTGGCAACTCATCGTGAATCGTTAAAAAACACAAATATGTGCGCGAAATGCATAGAGCAAAGTTTTGAAGAGGTCGCCGAAACGTCGAGTCATCGTCTACATACATTCTGTCAAAAAAATACCGGGAATTGTTCAATAAAATGCTAAATAATTGTTTAATCATCAAAATTTATTTTGTAGCCTTCAAAATAGGATCCATTCGAAACAAGGATTAGTCCAGTCATCAAATCACCTTTTAAACGCGTTTGAAGAGATCTTCTTCCGATCCTTCAGCGAATTCTTCGCAGCGAATGGCCGCTATCGACTCAAAGCGGCGTCCGCGGAGTGGAAATTTAAGTTGTGGGAAAAGAAAAAAGCCACAGCGGGCTAAATCCGGTGAATAGGGGGTTGTTTGATGATATTTGTCGAGGTTTTAGTAAAAAAAGTGTTCACAATATGAGCCTTGTGAGACGGTGCGTTGTCATGGTGCAAGAGCCATGAGTTTTCTTTCCACAAATTGGGCCCCCACCTACGCACATTCTCTCTCAAACGTCGCATAACTTGCAAATTATATTCTTTATTTACCGTAGTACCATTTGAATCGAATTCCGAGTGCATAGCACCGAGATAATCCAAGAAAACGAGTAGCCTGCCTCACTTTTGACCGACTTTGACGTGTTTTTTAGAGTTTCGCCTCATGTGGATGGACGCCATTCAGGCGCCTGTTGACTGACTGTTGCATGTCAAGCTCATGTACCCACGTCTCATCACCTGCTATGATGCGCTGGATAAACGTTGGGTCCGTATTCACGTGCGCAAGCATGCCTTCAGCCACCTTCTTCCGATGAATTTTTTGAAAGAAATTCTACTTTCTTGGAACGAGTCGAGCAGCCACGCGTCTTGGCGTCTCATTACGCAATTGATGGTGTAAAATGTTGCGAATTGATTCGTGAGACACGCTAAAGTCACGAGCTACCTACCTCAAACTTAAATGATGGTTTGAAGGTTTTCCAGCACCATTTCCTTGATTTTGTCGACGTTTTCATCCGTTCATCTGCAAAAGCCTTGTGCCACTCATAGACCCTTGTATTTGATAATACACCCTCGCCATAGGCTTTCTGCAACATTTTCAAGAATTCGGCACACGAAGTCCCGTTCAAAACACAAAATTTAAGACAAATTCTTTTTCCGATTTTTTTTTATCCATGGAGAAAACCGCAAAGCACACCGGCGGTTGACTGATACAAATAAATGCCAAAAACAAACTAATTAACAGATTCCACTCAAACTCTGCGAGACTATAGAGGACAGCTGTACCAACATTCCTGCAAAAAGATTTAATGAATGAACAATTCCTGATATTTTTTAGACAGAATGTAGAAAATTTTACGTAAAGATCTTGGCCTGCGTGCCTATAAAATACAGCTCGTGCAAGAATTGGAGCCAAATGGCCATCGTTTGCATGGAATTTTTGGGCTCATTTAAATTTATTATTCAGACTGATCGAATGGAGGATATAACCGGGATATGTTTAAAAAATAAATGCCATTAAATTATCTAAAAAATTACCATAACAATTCATTCCAACAATATTTTGTGTTTTGTATTAGAATTTAAAGTTCTCAAGCTCTTAAAAAACACCCTATATCAGATAACCGTTAGAGTATATAATCCTATACTGATTTAACTCATGCCATACGTTTGTTGCTTGCATTCATTAATAAATTTTTTTCCATTTGTTTTTTTCTTTTTATTTATTTTTTTCCACATAATTGTTTATGTCCCGCATGTCGTTGTTGTTGTGCCAAAATCGTAAATCAACTTGCATCGATGATTCCAATTTCGCCGTACCAAATTCGAATGTCTGCCAACGCGTGCTAATCATCAATCCATTATAATTTGAAATTATCGTTGTTATTTTTGTACTTCCATCACATGAAATTCGCACTTAATCACATTTGCATTCACGCACACAACAAAAATGCACGCATTCACGCATGCACGCACCTGTTCACGCACTCTCACACTCTCAGACACCACAAATACCCATCAGCATCAACAACAACAGCAACAGCAACAACAACTAAGTCAACTGCAAATGCCTAATACGGCTATGTCGGCCACGCTTATCCAACCACATACACTCTCTTTGGAGAGCCTCAATTCTGCCTCCGCTTCTTATGCCGCAGCCACATTGGCAAATTTGAAGAAGCAACGTTCACTTTCGCGCACAAACAATGTATTGATTAGTGAAAATGGTTCTGTTCTAGGAGCCGCCAACAACACCAGCAACACGATCAACAACCATCTGCATGCTGGCAGCACCAACAACAACAATTTAATACTTGCTGGCGAAACTACAGGCGGTGGTGCAGTGCATCAACAACCCCTCAGCGGTGGTCTACATCCTAGTCTTTTGGAGTTCAATGGCGCCGGCAGTGGTGGCGGTGGTGGTGGTGGCGGCAGCATAACAAGTGGTGGAGAGCAGTCGACAGCTTACTCGAACGCTGCAGCGATGAATAAGTTCAGCGGCATAACGGGCGATGTTGTTAGTGATAGTACGCGTTCCAAGAAATGTTGTACGCTAATGTGAATGCAAATGCGCACGAGTGGGTGGAGGAGCAAAGGGAGCAGTACGGTGATGAGAGCAGCATTTGTAATGGTTTTACGTTGCATGTGAAATACGAATGTGTATGTATGTTGGTATGTATGTACAAGTAACTTGCAGCTCGAGTGCAGCAGCGTGCCACAATGCAGTATTTGCTGTCCAATTCAATTTGAACTAACAGGGTATTAACTAATCAGTGCGTATTTAAAGTTTGTTGCACTGCAAACACACACACTCACACACACAAAATTAAGCAGAAATTACACTTTTTAAATGTAAACACAATTCATCGCACACCAACCAATTTGATTGAATGCTGCTGCGCTGCGCGCGCACGCACAATGGAATATGACAACGACAAGGTTTAGTTGTAGCAACCGGTGTTGGAGTGGGGCGAAAAATGCAAATGCCTAAAACATGAGAATAATTATATTATATGTAGATATATGAATTTGGTAAGTATTTAAGGTTACCTGAATTGCAAAAAGTAAAACCCAACAAAATTTTTTTATAGAAGATTATAAAAATGTCATAAAATAAAGATTTATTTCGGAAAGGAAACTCCTATTTGGTAATTTTTCATTAAACTCCAAAGCCGAATTACCGCTTAATAATATATAAAATGTGGCCGTTGGTGCGTGGTTACCATTCGGTAGTTCACAGACTCGAACCCCTGAACACGAAACACCAATGCCATGAAAAAGCACCTCAAAAAAAAAAAAAAAATTATCTGCCGTTCGGAGGTGGCATAAAACAGTAGGTCCTTCCATTTGTAGAAAAATATCAAGATGCACACCACAAATAGGAGGAGGAACTCGGCCAAACATCCAGCCAACTATGTATATACAGTCTGTGTCAAAAAAAAGGAACCGCGATTATTCATGAAGTATAGGTTTGGCAGCCGCATCGCACATAGAAACAACGATGCCACTTAGACCACGGAATGGGTCCGTTGTGAGCTTCATGAAGTATAAAAGATATATATTTCAATTTTTTTTACATGAAAGTATGTACAAAACTACGAGTCGCAATTACTCAATAAGCCGTGTAGGCTTCATCGTTGCTGAGAATAGCCTGGCATCTTTTCAGCATGCTTTGAAGCTTTTCTGCGTAGCTCGTGGACAAAGGGGACCAGATTTTGCGAGCTTGGCGCACGAGTTGGCTTACATCATCGACTGGCTTTCCGGCAAGATGCGTTTTCATAATTCTCCACACATTTTCTATGGGGTTGGCGCCTGGGGACTGGGAAGGCCAGTCCATTACTGTGACTCCCTTTTCTGGTTTTGTGGTTTCTCAATGTGTTTTTCTTAGAGCAGTGGTTTTGATGATGGAGTGATTGGATGGATGGACGGTAGGATATGTTCGCCTCCTTCAGTCGACATTCGATGGTGTTGATACTCATATCCCATTTTTTAGCAAGAACTGATCGTGCTTGGCGTAGTCACAAAGTATGGTCCCGCTTAAAAATTTGGACGTTCACTTTATCCTGCTTTTTTGTCGTCACTCGCTTCAAGTCACGCTCGGAAAAGTCATCAACACTCCTTATACCGCTGATTCCACATCACAACAAACTTTTGATTTTGTATTCACTTTTGCAGCCGCAGTGCAATATAATTTCGGTTCTTTCGAATGCGTGCTTAAAAATATCGCCTCAAAATGCTTCGCGTACTTCTCACTCATTTTTGTTTGGTTGCGCTTACGGGAAATTTTCGAACCTAAGTTAGCACTGACGACGTAGCCCTTGAGTGGAACTATTACGCAGAAAAAGCAGAACGAAATATATCTTGAAGTTACAAGAAAAAAACCGGTTCTTTTCTTCTGGCACAGGCTGCATAAATATATATTATTTATATATATATATATGTATAAAGCATAATATGATATAGGGACTTGCAATTCGATGAAATTATTCATAAGCAATCAAATAGTGAATTTTTGACTTTTTTTTGTTAGTCACCCCTTTTGTATTTCGGGTGACAATACGTTACTGTATAGAGATATTTTGACAAGTATTACAGTTTTTAATACTTAAAGCTATTGATATTTTCTTTGGTGCGTTGTTAAAGCATTTAGAGCGCGCCTAATGGTATGCTCCTTATTTATAATTTTCCTTCGTTTACTTTGGGTTTAGGGCTTTATTAGGTTTGCACTGCTAGTTTAACTATGCTTGCCAGCTAAACTAAGTTTAAACGCTCAATTTTATAGGGTTAAATTCAGTTTAAAAATTAGCTACAGTTAAACGAGCACTAACAGACAGGACTTGAATGGCCAGGCAGTGTTTTAATGCCTTCTTGGAACTTATGGCCAGCGATTGATTTTAGCTACATTTTTCTAATCATCATCACCATCAGCATCAATTTCAGAGTTTCAAGTTGATTAAAAAAAATGCATTCGTTTTTTAATTATGAAACCAAGTAATTTTACTTACATTTTGCCTCTTGGCACAACCTATTTTTCCTATGCTTTTACGGTGCTTAAAAACCAGTTGATCAATTAATTTTTTGTAACTGTTATCTTAAATCTATAAAAATATAAAAAATGTATTTTTTTCCTCTAAATAATGTTAATCACCCTCAGTAATTTATTTATTGGTTAATTATTTTTGACTTTTATTCAAAAAAATTTAGGACCACATACAATTCCACCATATGTGCTATGAATCTTAGTGCTGTTGCAATAAGAAAAAATTACCCAAATTCATCTGAAATGTCATAAATACGAGCCGCTCTGGTAATAGACCTCACCACTGTAGAAATTGGCGGATTTCACTCTGATGGCTACGAATGATGACATTTAAGAATGTGGCGCATTTGTATGATGTTTAAGCCCTGTAAAATGTTTAAGCTGCAAAACGATTAGTGAATTAAAATCTCAAATTCTCCTTATAAAAAAAATCTCCTTAAAAAAACTTCAATTGAAATCAAATTTGATTTATTTTTTTTGTTATAAAAACATGCATCGCTCTTCAAGAATGAGTGAATAATAAGAAAGATAGAAAGTGACAATTTTCGGTTCAGTATGATTTCAGATGATTCAGTAATCCTAATATGATAATAAAAAAATTAATTTCAAAATTTCTGCTACAAAAAACAGATACTGAAATAAGCACTGCTAAGATTTATGATCTTCCCAAGACGAATCTATTAAAGGTGGTTCGGTAATGATGCTCACACTCCCCAACGTAAACATACGTCCGTACGCCCGTATCAACTGACACGATGAAACAACGATCTACAATACTACGGAACGTATCGGTGGTGCAAATTTATTTACATGGGGCTCTCATTGGTTTCATCGTGTCAGCTGAGTGTGGGCACCATAAATCAGGCTGTCAGTCCAGAATGACACAAGGCGAATTCATTCTATGTTTTCTACTTTGACAATCAAACGTACAAAACATTGATGTTGGTATCGTGCCATCACCTTTAATGAATGTGCCTTGGATTCATTCCCCCCTTTCAAAAATTGTGATACAAATAAATTTAGGGTCATCTAAAAGCTGTAAAAAATTTAAAAATTTTTTTTTTAATTTAATTTAATTTAAAGATTTTACTATCAATACATATCGACATTTGAATTCATTAAAAAAATGTAATAATGGTGAAATTTGTTTCCGTCTTTTGTCATAAATAAATATTTTTTGTACATATTGTACTATAATTTTCTTTGCAAAACGGCCAATATTTTGTGATAAAATGTATGTACATAAAGATGTACAAACATACATAAGTAATATACGTATATTTAGTTCATGCATTAATTTCAAAAATTCAACAAAATTATTAAAATCCCAGAAAGTAAAAATAATATTTTAAATATAACAAATCTAATTCGAATTTTTTTCTATTGCCATTTAAGCCATAGTATTCGATTCTGCTACGAAAATCGCGTAATGCAATTAAAATCATGTCTTTCGTAACCAAAAAAATTAATATATAAATTTTTTTTTTATATATGTAGTATCACTAGGAACTAAGGTGAAAGTGGAGGAGTTAAAATTTTTTTTTCCTTGTTCACTCTTCCATCGTACACGGTTCTGAGTTTCTTATACCCGAAAACTATATACATATATATATTTTCTGCCAAAAAAAAAATTTACAAAAACTAAATATTGAGAATTATCAACTAAAAGTGAAAATATTGAAACTTGCAATAAATTTAAAGCTATGCTTTCATGGACTTTTGTATGCAAAATTAGAGTACTTAAGTCGTCAAAGCAAAGTTGGCTATATTTTTTAAGAACAAATTGACCCACCCTAACGTTCATATATATATATATATATATATATATATACATATAATTTGCGCGTACACCCTTTTGTGTTTTGGGTGTTTGGCCGAGCCCCTCCTCCTATTTTGTGGCTGGCGTGCGACTTGACGTTGTTCCGCAAATGGAGAGACCTACAGTTTCAAGCCGATTCCGAACGGCAGATATTTTTTATGAGGAGCTTTTTCATGGCAGAAATACACTCGGAGGTTTGCCATTGCCTGCCGAAGATTCATACAATAATATTTATTCATAACGCTGCTAATTTCCGCACTCAGTCCCTCCATAGCCCGAAAAAATGCTACAGTCAAACCTCGTACTCATATACACAATGTACCGTTAGGTGCAGCGCCAGTGTGCAGCAAAAAGAAAACAGACATAAAAACCTATGCCACTAATCTTACCAATGCATCACAAAAGCTAGTTAAAAATAACTATACATTTAGTATACAAAAAATGTAATAAAAAAATATAATCTATTTATTATAAAAAAATTACATAATAATTATTTATTGTAATGAAAAGAAATAAATAAACTACAAAGTAAATGAATCAAAAAATTCAACTGAACCTAAACTGCATATAAATTAAGTAAAGAGGAAATCAAAAAAAAGTTGTTAGAAAAAATTATAAACTACTACAAATGTATTTACTAAAAATGTATATATACACACACACACACACACACACACACACACAATTATATAGAAGCCGGTTGAAAAGCTGTCTTTTATTTTAAAAATAAGTTACAAACGAGACAACAGTTGTATTTTCTAGGTCAGTAAAATTAAAAAATTAAATTAAAAAATAATTAAAATAATAATAAAAACAAATAATAAAAATTGAGAATCAAAAAAATTCTGCGCATACATACATAATCACATAAGCAAACAAAGGAAATGCAAAGCAAAGCAAGCAAGTGTCTTTTAGTAAGTTAGGCATTTATTGTTGTTGTTTTTTTGTTATTTTTTTTTAATATTTAACTGTAACGCAGTAGTGAAAAAGTAAAGTTAAGAAAGGAAAAATGAAAATATTAACTGCTGCAGAGAGTGAAAAAATTGTTTGCTAAAAAGTCATTAATTTATATTTATGGGGTTAGCGGTAGTCAGAGGCCCGAAAAAATGATTATTTTCAATAATTTGTTTTGGTTTATTTTACGAAAATAAAAACATAGCATTAATAAATCATTTTTCGACTTGACTTTAGTAGAATTTCAAAAAAATAATAATAATTGTAAAAGTTATCACTGTTTGTGTGGAGACCGTTTCTCCAGAAATCCCTTGCGGTCAGCATCACAAGTCCTTGGAGATTCATTTAAAATCAATGGGAAAAGAGAAATTAGTTTTATTCATAGATTATCTTGTGCTCCATCGAAGCTTTTTTTTTGTTTTCAAAATTACCAAAATATGGCGGCTTCAGGAAATATTTTTCAGATTTTCGAGAAAAAACCGACAAAAAAAATTCAATTTTTGAAAAAAAAATCCTTCGATCAGCCACCACTTTTTTATGTTTTCCAAAAGCAGTATAAATTTTATTGAAATCTACTAAGCGGTTTTTAAGTTACAGTGACCACCAGTTCAAAAACATAATTTTGAGAAAAACGCATTTAAAGTTTTGCTATCGATTACCGAAGCGCCCGAGCACCCTTTGTTAATTTTTGAATAACTCGAAAAGTATTTGTCGAATTCACTTCAAATTTTCACACAATATTTCTATGATATTATACTTTAAGAAAATGCAAAAATAATCCAATTTTTTTTTTTAATTCTGACTACCCCTAATCCCTTATGTATGCATTTAATTGAGAAAGCATTGAATGCGCTGGAAATTGAGCTAAAAATATGTACACATCGCAGACAGCAGAAGAATGCGCCAACACCAGCCAGCAAGCCTGTTTCACAACTAAACAGATTTGCAGATGCCTACAGAATGCAGGTACAGAAAATGCATTCTGTCAGGAAAGTATCGGGAATTGTTCAATAAAACGCTAAATAATTCGTTAATCATCAAAATTTATTTTGTCGCCTTCGAAATAGGCTCCATTCGAAGCAATACACATACAAGTATGTCAATGATTAGTCCAGTCATCAAAGCAACTTTTAAACGCGTTTGAAGAGATCTTCTTCAGCTTCTTCAGCGAATTCTTCGCATGGCCTCTATTGACTGA
>JAYXIM010004563.1:0-12134 GCA_037575425.1 Anastrepha fraterculus | reverse complement strand
CCGATCTTGTATTGGATCCATGGTAGGTAGGTAGGTAGGTAAGATGGCAAGAGTACCCCAGGTACGCTACAAGTAGCACTAACGTGCCGTTTTGATACCATAAAGTGGACCACTACCTGTGAAAAGATTAAGGGGGTAGTATGGTATTTTTTTTTTTCATTTGTTTTTTTTTTTTTTAATTATTCTATAACATCTTAAGATTATTGAGTGAAAGTTTGAAGTGCATTAGAGTAAAATTGACAAAGACACAAAGGATTAAGTATCTACCTCTCCAACCGGATTTCACGCTGCCAAAAATCTTTAAACGCGTTTTTCTCACACTTGCCTTTTTTACGGTCGGTGTCCACTGTAGATTCATATCTACTGCACCGATTCTTTTCAAATTTGGTTTTTTTGTTTCTTTACTTTATTCACAAGGTAATGACGTCGAGTTTTTTTTTTTTTAATTTTGTCATATCTTAAACCAACAAAGTTTTCAAGTTTTTTTTATGAAAAATCGGTGTTTTGACTTCAAAGCGCTTTAAAAAATTAAAAAAAAAAAAAATTCGACGTTGTTACCTGCGAAACTTTATTAGCTGATGAAATCAATTTGGTTTTTTGATTTTAGTTGATCCAGTAATGAGTTCTGAGGGACACCGCAATAAAACTTTTTTATGAGACGTCCACGAAGATTCGCTGCCACCAACTCATTTCTTCATAAAAATCAATGAAAATTTCACACAATATTCTTTAAATATGACTTTATAATGAAGTAATTTTAAAATTTTGAATAAATCAACTGTGTCGACAAAAAAATTTCGAAAAATATGCTTGTTTTACACCGAATTAACCATACTGCCCCCTTAAGGGAGGAGATAAGACCGTCTACAGCCATCCAGTGCTGTTGATGTAGCGGAGAAGAGAAAAGGGATCTAGGCTGGAGAATTTCATCAAGTCATCCCCAAAGGGGACGCTGAGGAATCTCAAGCGCCTAGCCGCCAAAGCCGGACATCTGCAGAGAAAGTGTTCCACAGTCTCTTTCTCTGTAGGATCCCCACAACTTCTGCAATGGGGGTTGTACGGAATTCCAAGCTTTTCCGCGTGAGTGCCGATCACCCAGTGGCCAGTGATCACCGCAATGAGTTTGGAAATTGAATGGCGGGGGGTTCCCATCACCTTAAGCGTTCTGTTTATATCGTATTGAGGCCATAGTGCTTTTGAAATGGCACACGATGAGACAGACCATGAATAGGATCCATTTTTTTAGACCGACTATCTCGACTTTTAACCTTGGTTTTAGTGATATTGAAGAATGTATCGAATTTTCTTTTCGTTTACCTCTATTTTGAAACGGTATAACCAACGAAAAAAAAGTTCAAAACATTTGCCTTAGGCATCATGCCTACTTTAACTCATTATGAACGAAAGTTTCCAGTCTAGGTTGCTATGCTATGAATAAAAAAAGAGTAAGATAATCGAGAAAAAGCTCTTTGGCTATTGTTTTTTGCAAAATTCTTCAACAAAGTAGGCTTTTATATTCTCGAAGTCCATTTGTTAAAATTTTTGTATTAAAGTTAAAAAAAAAAATTGGGGCATTAATGGATAAAACCTCCATACCGTCGCAGCGCCAGAAAAAAACGGTTACATGTTTTGCAGCAACTCTTCAGGAGAGAATAAATTTGTTTTTTGAGTATTTCTAGTACTGCGAGCACATAGCTGTTCACTTCTATATCATAAGGGATATAAAAAACAGATATTGCGCAAATGCTCGTAGAAAAAAAAGTTTGCACAAATGATGATATAACGTATGGGGCATGGCTACTATTTGAAAGTGCACACCAATTAATAGAAAAAGTTTTTTCGAATAGCGGCCGCCCTACAGCAGGCAATGTTCAACTTGAGAGTATATTTCTGTCATGAAAAAAGCTCCTCTTAAAAACCATCTTTCATGAAAAAAAATATGAGCCGTCATGGGACGTTTGGCAGATGTGAAACATCGTGTGTGTACAAGTAATATGCATAAAAGATAATATTATTACAGGAATTAAATATAGCCTAATGAAAAAATGAAGTATTACGAATTTCTTACAGAAAATGGTAACATTATTTAATACATTAAATATAAAATACATTTATTTACATGTGATATCAAAATTCGATATTAATATCAAGCCACAATTTAAATATTTTCATCTGTGACTTCAGTAATAGTTATATTCGTTGTTTCCTCTGCCGCTATTACTGTGACGATTGGTCGATGATAACTAAAGTACGTTACAAAAGTATTGGATAAAATATTATCAAGATATCTCACAAATACAGCATCTATTGTTGTTCCATATTTGGTAGTAGATTCTCTTGGATTGTTGTTGATTTGCAATTGAAATTCTTTTTGAAGTGTGCTTTGAGTGCTGAAATTTTTTGAATTTTCAGGTGGCGCAAAATATATCATCCAGTTTTGTGTTTGAAAATTATTAAATAAAATTAAAAAAAAATTAAATAAAAAATGACTTTGAGTGATGAAATTTTTAAATTTTCAGGTGGCACAAAATTAATCATCCAGTTTTGTATTTGAAAATTATTAAATAAAATTAAAAAAAAAAAACATTAAATAACAGAATGATTTTGAGTGATGGAATTTTTGAGTTTACAGGTGGCGCAAAATTAATCATCCAGATTTGTATTTGAAAATTATTAAATAAAATTAAAAAAATATTAAATAAAAAAATGATTTTGAGTGATGGAATTTTTGAATTTTCAGGTGGCGCAAAATTAATCATCCAGTTTTGTATGTGAAAATTATTAAATAAAATTAAAAAAATAATAAGTAAAGAAATTATATTGAGTAATGACTTTTGACCTTTACGCCCGCCATTGCTTGACTGTTTTTATACAACAGCTCTACACTTCACAAATTTCAATTATGATTGACGTACTACACTATTTGTAAAAAATATAAGTAATCCGATAGCATGATTAATTTTGTGTCACTTTGTATGATAATCAAAATGTGTCTTTAAAATATGCCTTACTCCATTGGCTTAAACTTTTTATTCAATTTCAACTTTTGCTCATTACGAGCTGGCATATCTCGAATTTGCTATTAAATAAGTTTTCACTTTTCATTTCGAATTAATAAAGCAATAAATTTGGCATTGCAAAATAGTTCCACTTGGTTTAAGTAATTGAGTAATGAAACTTCTTTCTGCTGTGACTCTGCTTTCTGTGACCTTTTGATATTTTTCAGCTCAAACACTGACCTTCGTCATTTCTTCGCACAGAGAGCGCGCCTCAAAGATGCCCACTCTAGCCAGCCTTCCAGTTTCCCATGAATTCTCTGTAATCGAATTCCTATTATCTACCTAGCAAATTACCGAACACATTCAAAAACACATAACGCACCAACATTTACTAAGCACTCACGAGCATCCAACTTGCCGCTCTTTGGCAACTCTACATTTGTCTCTCTAACATGGCACACATACTAACACACTTTAACCCACATCATTTGTGAGTTGTTCCTTTGAAATTGGCTTAGCGCTTCTCATACTACTACACATAAATACTACTACACACGGCAAGCGTCACCACGCCAACGATTCGGTTTACAAGTGAGCCAATAGATGTTTCATATCAAAAGCTCCTATTAAAAACCATCTGTCATTGGGAATCGACTTAAAACCATGAATAGGAGGGATAGCTGGGCTAAAAAACCACACAGGCTGTAACACAGCCTGCTCTTATCCCCAAAGCAAGAGTAGCTCTTTCAGAAGCTCAATTTAACTACCATTTACTTTCTGTATAACCAAAGCTTCTGCTATAGTTCGATTCGTGATTTACACCAATAACTTGATTAATTCTAACAAAATGAGTTGTAACTCATCGATAGTAACGATTACTTAACTCCAAGTCAACTTTAAGTTGGTGAACGCTTAATGAAAGGTCATCATAAATAGTTTTTCATGACTTTACCATTCCATTCACTTCTCATGCCAATACAGCTGCTAAATACTGTTTTGATTAACAAAGTACTTGGAAATCTCATTTGGGTTAATTCCCTACAACTATTTTGAATGAAATTCCGAGACTAACTTCACTGTCAATATTATTTATATGGCTGTGGTCGTATTAGGCGGTTAAGCCACTAACAAAGTTTGGATATTTTCGTGACACTTTTTTTATTGCGCTCGAACACCTGTAGTTCTGCATAAATTACCAAACTTTAATAACAAAAAAAAAAAAAACAAGCTTTTATAACCCTGTAACAGTACATTAATGCAAGAACAATTTCGTGTCACATATACTCAGACACAGCTCTACAAGCGAATACACGAATATATGTAATGTCTATGTGAACTTTAATATTGTGGATACATATTCACATACGTGTGTTTGGGGAAAACTTGCAAGCAACTATGGCGTGAATACACAATTTGATGTCTAGTGTATGCATGTATGTACATATGTATGCATGTATATGTGAATATGTAGTAAGCCTAAATGCATAATTGAGCGAACGCCTTTGTTCAGATTATATTTTTGTGGGCGTATACTTACTAGGCACGTATGTTTTTTTGGTTCTTTGTAACACGAGATTTTCGGGATTTTGATCCGGGATATCGGGACTAATTTCGGGTATTATACATTTATTCATTATTTTCCGACCACTTCATTTTTGTTTTTTCGATTCTTTGTAACTCGGGATTTTCGGGATTTCGTCCCGTGATATCGGGACTAGTTTCGAGATTTATACATATATTCATTATTTTGCGTCCACTTAATTTATGTTAAAATAAAAAATTATATAAGTCAATGCAACTTTTTACAGCAAGGGCGCGCTTGTGTATGTATTGCGTTTTATATTAAAAATAAAAAATAAAACTAAAACGGTAGAACATCGCCATATTAGCTGAAAAGTAAAGTCACTGTTGCGTTTTTTAGCGAACTTTTTGTTTTTAAATTGCCTAGAATTTAAAAATGCCCGGATCCCGGAATCCCGATATGAACATCACTAACGCATACCTATTCAAGTACATGTGTCTGCATGTATGCGTGTCGAAGTTTAATAAAAGTTTTGGCTATGCAAGGACGCTTCCTTCTTCATTCACACATATGCTCTCGCTCATATTGGCATTTATTAGTATTCGCATTGTCTCAGCAGGTGCCAGGTGAAGCTGAAGTAAAAGTCAGTAGGGTTAGATGCATATGCACATTAATTTATATGTAGAGAGTGTACACACACATGTATGCAAACTAATATACATATATATATATAGATATATGTACATAGTATGTAAACATATTAAAGAACAGCAAATGAATATTCAGTCACTTACAAGGCTACCAGCTGCAAATCGAGTTGACATATGGAAATTTTCATACACAATAGTCATCATGCAGGGGGTCACATAACACATACATGGGAGAGTATTCTTAATGTAAATGGTCCTTTTTGTGCATAAAAATGCTTACATACTTTTATCTTAGTTTTAAGTTTTTTTTTATTTCAATAGAAATCGTGAATTTTATCTACATGAAAATATTTTAGGTTTGCATGTTTCTTTTCGGCTTAAGGCTTCGACAAGACCTTATCCAGTTGCAACCCTTCCGCCTTCTTATCAAAAAATGCTTAGGCAGGCAGATCACGTACACTTTTGAAATCAGTACATACTTTTTGTTAATACTTTTACTTGCCACACTTTGCCTTTTCGTGGCAAATTCACACATGTGGGGCAAACAACTTTTGCGCATATCCTATCCCAATCGATATGACTCGTTTTCTGTCATGCCATTTGCCTTGCAAGTCGATAGGTAAATTTAGGTGGCCGAAAGCAGGTTGTATGAATAGTCGGAGGCATCTACGTAAGATTCAAAAAGAAAATAAGCGAAAAAAATTGTTTGTGAAGTTAATCTCTGCAGCCACTATTTGGCGTATTAGAAAGAATTTCCAAGGATTTCGCAAATAAAAGCCAATCAAAAATAATTGATCTATGATGCAATTGACTAGAATTGAACATTCAACAGTTGAATTCTAAGAAAAGCTAATAAAATCAGTCAAAATGTTAAATTTTCGGTTGGATAATACCAATTTTTCATATGAATGTGGTATAAAATATAGCTCGATAATATAGCTACAATTTTATTAAAGTATTTATAAAATTTAATATAAAGTATATTACGGCGGGCGCCGTAGCCTAATGAGTTGGTGCGTGACTACCATTCAGGAGTGATAAAAAAAGCTTTTTCTAATAGCCGTCGCCCCTGGGCAGGCAATGCCAAGCCTGCGAGTGTATTTCTGCCATGAAAAATCTTCTCATAAAACTCTCTGCCTTTCGGAGCCGGATTGACACTGTAGGTCTCTCCATTTATGGAACAACATCTAGGCGCATGCCACAAATAGGAGGAGGAGCTCGGCCAAACACCCAAGAAGGGTATAAGCGTATTGGGTATAAGGGTATGTCGTATATACAATATATATTGGGTATGGGAATAAGTTTCCTCCCTCGTAAAAAAGGTGTCGCTGCTGATACTATATTTGTGATCGCTCTAGTAAAATACTTGTGATTCGAAGGTGTATATGTGAAGTCTCGATCGCAGTAGTTGACAATCGTTTGAAGCATAAAGATCATTTTTATCTGACGTCAAAAATGCCTTTGTTCGTCCTGAAAAAACAGGACTTGCGGGAAGTCATGCTTCATTATTACCTTTTAAAGAAAAGTGCAGCTGAAACGTGTCGTACATTGATCAATATTTACGGTAATCACGCGTCATCAAATGAAACTTGTAAAGAGTGGTTTCGACGTCTCCAAAGTGGCAATTTTGACGTGAGTGATAAGATCGTGCAGGGGCACCAAAAAAAACTCGATGATACTCAACTAGAACAATTATTGGATGAGTACGCATCTCGAACCCTTGCTAATATGTCTAAAGAGTTGGTTGTTGACAGATCAACCGTTGGTAAACGTTTGCATGTGATAGTAATGCTCCAGAAAGCAGGTAACCGGGTGCCACATCAGTAGCAGGAGAGGGATGTCGAAAGACGTTTGGTGACGTGTGAGATGCTTCTTGAATGGCAGAAAAGAAAAGGTTTCCTACATCGCATCGTCACTGGCGATGAGAAATTGATCTATTATGATAACTCTAAGCGTCGAAAGTGTTGGAGACTGCCAGGTGAGCTAGGTCCATCGACAGCGAAAATAAATATCCATGCTTGAAAGGTTATGTTGCGCAGCTGGTGGGATCAGAAGGGTGTCATCTATTATGAACTCCTTAAACCAACTGAAACCATCACTGGCGATCGTTATCAACTGCAGCTAATGCGTTTGAATCGAGCTGTTAAAGAAAAGCGGCCGCAATGGGTCGGTATACATGACAAACTGATTTTGCTGCATGACAACGCCAGGTCACACATTGCTAAATCGGTCCAGAAATATTTAGAGGGGCTGAATAGGGGAATCTTGCCCCACCCACTGTATTCCCTAGGCATTGCTCCTTCGGATTACCATCTGTTCCGATCAATGCAGTCAGCCCTTATTGGTTCACTTCTTACGAAAGCATCGCAAACTGGCTCAATGAATGGATCAAGTCAAAAGATCTCGAATTTTGAAAGATGGAGTAAAGTTGTAGGTTCCAAAGGTACATAACTTTGGCTAAGAAAGGACGGAAACTTATTGACCATTTTAGTTCGGATGACCAAACCTTATGATCTATTATTCTTGAGTATACCCACAGATTTCCGAGTTGCCGTTGTTCGTTATCGAGAGTTCTTCAGTGTTTATCAACAGGCCAGCACACTCTGTATTTCTGCTTAAATTATCTACATAATTTATTCCGGAAGTCACTCAATTTGTGACTTATTACACATACACCTTCAGCATACTCGACACCTTCCATCTGTGTAAAGTGGACGAACTTCGTCGGCCATTGATTGTAGATCGCATTACTTAATCTAAAGAAAGAATGAACAAAATATAGGTGACAAGATGGAATCTTGATGAACATCAGTAGAAACTTCAAAAGGGTCTGAAAGTTTTCCCACGTGTAGGATGCGGTATTTGTCGTTAGTGAACATTGCTTTAATAATATTTATTTATTCTTTTTGAGGCATTCCTTTTTTTTTAATAGCCACCAAATAAATTCTCGCTTCAGGCTGTCAAAAGTCTTTTTGAAGTCAATATAAGCAGCGTATGTAGGCGATCCAAACTCATTGCACCGCATCCCAGAAATCAAGTTCGCGCCTTGCGTATAATTGCATTATATTTTATTCCACTTCATTCTTCTGTTCATCGCTGCAAGCAGGACTTGAAGTAATGCCAAGTCTCACATATGCATACCTCCGCTAGGTATGTTCAATGTTCGATAAAAGCGCCTACAAAATTCGACAGCTACGATTTTATTTTACCTTAGAAGCTATCATACTTCCCGTGCCTCCGATCCATATGTGACCAGAAGCATCTCGCCACCTTGCAAGAAGATATATTTGTCGAGCACACGTTGAGTTTTTTTTCTTTTTGTTTATTATACGAGTAAGACTCTAAAAATACAAAACCCTACAGACTAGAGGTACAATTATGAACGTCTACTAACTGAATACTCAAAAGAAAAAAATATAAACAAGCTTTTGGTTTAAAAGTTGGAGAAGCCCGCCACAGTTGGTCAAAGAAATTTCAATCCTTTCATTTCGAGGTGGAACCACCTACGAGTCTCTGTTTAGCTAGCTAATTCATCAGGAAATGTGCCGTAATGTCGCTGTGACCAGCTACCAGAATGGGCCTAATAGCATTTACTTCAAATGCGGCCAAAAGCGAAGCCAGTGTGGAATATTTCCCAGTGATGTTCAACCTTTAAGCGATAAACGCCATAAGGTCAAGAATTGAACTGATGGAATAGACCACGTAATTCGTGTCCACGGTGGACATATATTAGATATCATTTTCAAAAAATAAATGCTATGAAATTATCTACCAGTTTATAATAAAAAAAATAATATATTCATTCCCACTCCAACAACATTCCGATACTATCGAACGGTACTGAACGAGAGAAAACTGACAAGGTAAAGGCAGCTTATGCAACTATTTCGATTTGGATCACTCTTTAAACCAACATAACTTGCCTATATAATATTTCTCCGTAGTTAGTAGGTAAATAGTCACACTTCTATAGACATCTTCTATATATTTGAAATGTTAAAAACTTGAAACTGAACTCATTTTTAAAATTACTACAATGTGAGCATAATACAAGGACATTACACAAAAAGTATAACGGTCACTCTATTGTGAATGGGTTAAAATGACCAAAGCTTTTCGCCTACTTCTTTTTAATATTTCCGTTATAAAAGTTTGCTTAAAAAGCTTGCAAATGTTTCTGCTGTAGAAAAAGTTCGGAAAAGCCGATGAGCTTCTCAAAAGCTCTGCAGCACTGTATACACGTGGGATATGTACCATATGAGTTACTCATGGTGATGGAAGGAAAAATCTATAATAACGTGAAGCTTTTTTATATTTACACATCCAATTATCCTTCTAGAAAAGCTCATTGCCTGAGCAGAGATATCGTCTTCAGGACGATTACTATAAAAAGTGCAATAATATTCATGCAATATTTTAAAGCTGGTGTTCGTGCTATAAATTGCTGTACTTTATTCTATGAAATGTCTACACAATTACTAACGATATGGCAATTCAGAGAAATTAGGGAAGAATTTTATAGATATCTATTTTGAAATTTCATTCTAATTTATAGGAGCGAATA
The DNA here is from genome assembly GCA_037575425.1 of Anastrepha fraterculus. NCBI lineage: Eukaryota > Metazoa > Arthropoda > Insecta > Diptera > Tephritidae > Anastrepha > Anastrepha fraterculus. The sequence goes on along the minus strand of JAYXIM010004563.1, from coordinate 2,399 downwards.
GCGTAGCACTCTTTTGGGGTACAAAACATAAATAAATTTTGCCTTCTGCCATAATTTTTATACATATTATTATAGTATTATTTATTTATTTATTTATTAGAATTAATATATAATACTAAAACTAATACAAGAACGAGTACTAGCTGCCAGGGCCTACAACTCGATTATTATAGTAAAATCACACATATTTAAATTAATACAATATAAAAAAGTAATATTAAGTTTTGTCTTATAAGTTTTGTTTTAACTTTGAAACTGTAAGATTCCGTGTTCGGTGCCCTTTACGGGCGCTCACCTCTCGATTGCCAAATACAAATTCTCGAATACATTTCGGCTTTGCTAAAATCTTTCATCTATCGGTGGCGGCGCAAACAAACAGTGGTGATAGAAATTAGTTTTAGAATTATTTATTGCCTTATCCCCTACAAATTCTTTCTCATAAAGTTGATGTGGGTACCAAGTCATAGTGACTTTACAGAAAAGTGTTAAAATGATGAAATCGTTGGATAGGGCACTCAGGGTAGAGAAAATATCGGGGTAGATTTGGATCGGTGCTTCCCCGTTGTCCAACCAAAACTCTTGATAATGGGCAGCGATTGATTGCAATGCGAGAAGACTCGTAGGAGCTACTTAGAATACGATCTGATAGTGTAATGACAGCAACATCTTCCCTGCCTTTGCGTTTGTAACATTCAATCATCTAAATTCATAATTCATTTAGGCCGCTGAGAATCCATCTAATGTACATATTAACCACTTGTGAAATTTTTAAAACCACACTACACTACTCTTCTGTGTTCCGTGCCACTGTGAGAAGTAGCGGGGCATATTTGAACGATGTCTTATACCATACACAATGCCTTACATGGGTATTTATAATGAAAATAATAATAATAATAATTATTATTATTATTATAGCAGACCCCATAAGAAGAAGGGCAGCCACTCCTAATCGAATTTAGTACGTAACGTCACTATTTTGATGTGAAACACATTTTTTCAGTACTTTTTAAGATGTAGGTACTACCCCACTTACGCAATCGTGTGTCGCTGATTAAAGCCCTTCATTCTATTCATCCTCAGAAATTGAAAAAGCATGACATTAACTAAAAACTAAAAATATTATACCTACGATTTTTGCCTGAGAAATCATGAACATTCCAGACAAGTAATTGAAAAGTAGATATACTCCAAAACTAATTGATATTGAGGAGTAAGAAGCAATAATCAAATATTATATAAACAATGTATAACCGTTCCCAGGACAGGGTTGAATATATTCTATAAAAAAAAAGAAAAAAAAAAAAATAGTAGGTTATAAAAGGTAAAAAAAAAAATGAGCATACGTAATCGATTATAACTTGCTTTTTAAAACAGGATTTACAAAATCGTTTTTTAGGACTGGGTATCATACACTAGTAAACACAAAAATTAATCGATAATATCGAAAGATACTCGATTGGAAATAATTTTGAAGGTATGGTTAATACATTCGATAAACGCGAATGTTAATAGATTATAAAAAGTTAGAATGATGAGCATAGATAATCGCTGGAACATGTTTTCTAAAATAGATTGTAATTCACTCGATAAATTGAAAAAATTATCGATTTCAAAAATCAAATACTTAAACAATCGACCAAAAATCGTTTGTTCATTATACATTCGTTAATCACGAAACACAAAAATTAACTGATAATAAAAGGTATAAACAGTAAAGAAATGTAATCGATTGAAAATTGCTTTTAAAGCTACATAGGGGTTAATAATTGATTGACATTTTTTTTCTTAGATAGATTTTTATACAGATGAACAGAAAAATTAATCGATTACAAGAAGCAAAAACTACGAAATTATATTATTGATTAAAAATCGGGTTTCAGGACGGATTTCAATATATTCCATGAACACAAAAATTACCGATTATATAAAGTGAAAGCGATAAGCATGGAGAAACGATTGACTTTCGAAGATAGATTTTCATACATTCGATAAACAGAAAAGTTAATCGATTATAAAACGTAAGAACGATACAATAAGATTATTAAAAAAAATCGTTTTATTTTTAATATATTTGATAAAACACAAAAAATTATCGATTACCACAATTAAAGGTGAGAAATATAGATAATCGATTGAAAATAGTTTTATAAAAAAATTTTTTTTAGAGTTTTTTACATTCGATAAACGGAAAAACTAATCGATTAATAGAAGCAAGAACGATAAAATTAAATTATTAAAAGAAATCAGTTTTGAGGACATTCGATAAACACAAAAAATGATCGATTATATAAAGTGAAATGATAAACATGGCTAATCGACTGCAAATTTTATTCTAAGTTTTCTGGTTAACATTCCATAACACAAAAATTAATAGAGACAAGTTTTAATACCCGCAA
>JAYXIM010004562.1:0-12267 GCA_037575425.1 Anastrepha fraterculus | reverse complement strand
TTAGAATTGGAGAACATGGCCTGTCGAACACCACACAGAAATTTGGAGAGTCTCAAATAATATTTGTTTCGCACAGCGACGTCAATATCCATGGAAACCGTGCGTGCTGCAATAGTTGAATGGCCTCATCGTTTGAAGGCTTGTCTAAAACTAAATGGTGACCATTTCGAATGAAAAGCAATTATTTTTTTTTTAATATTTACATGATTAAAGAAAACTGACTTCATTAAAAAAAGTATTATAATTTCATATCTATAACGAGCTTAACTTGTAACAGAACTTATGGCTAGACTAAGTAGAGTTTTGTGGCCGTGGGATAAAAGTAATTCACACCCCCTTTTAGCTTGAATTTTAGTCATTATCTTTCTTCTATTTAAATGTAATAGCAATAAATTTGTCAATTTATGTTTTTAATAGAGCCGCAGGATTTCTCTCAAGAACTCACAAAAAAGTAATTACTGGAAACTGTCCTTTTGGGTGTACTACAGAGAGGTTGGCCTCTAGAGGCAATGTCTCAAGGGACATAGTAGCATATTTCTGCAGTTAATACAGTATTTCTCAGAACTTCGAACAGATCTCTCTATCCGCAAACTAGAGTTTGAGGGTCGTGCTAGAACAATCTTTCCAAATAGGCAGGAATGGATCGAGGGGAAAATCTGCACCGAAGCTTGCACCTCTGTCTTCACTGACGGTTCCAAGATGGAATGGGGAGTTGGAACAGGGGTTTTCTCTAAGTCAGCCAATTTATCTATCTCATTTAAACTGCCGCATACTGGTGTCTTTCAGGCAGAAGTTTTTGCGATTCTGCAGGTAAGCAACATTTCTCGAGAACGGGGGGCGAGGGAAATATTACCATTTCCTCTGATAGGCAAGCCCCGATCAAGTCTCTGACGACGCCATGGTGCAGAACAAAACTCTTGGGTGTGCAGACAACATTTCTCTGATCTGGGTTCCTGGATATAGGAACATAGAGGAAAAGAAAATGCTCATGAGCACAAATTATTTCTTAAAAAGCGCAGAAAAGATGGAGCTCCATTTCGTGATGCGCTATTTTGAAAGCTCTTTGGCCCCAGTACAATATACGGAGGGCTCAAAAATTCCTTTCGACTCCTCACCATTCGATTTCCAAACTCGTAGCTGTGTTTACTGGTCACTGGATGATCGGCACACACGCGTAAAAGCTAGTGTTACCATTTAACCCTCATTGCAGAAGAAGAGCACTTTCTTTTTAATGTCCGGGTTTGGCAGCCAGCCATTAAAGTCACTGGGTGCTCTTTCTTCGACAACCAGAGGTAGTGCGTCACGTTAAATCCCTTCAATCTTCTCCATTACATCAGCTCTGGCTAGATGTAGATATCTTCCTTTCGTAGGTCTCACAAACTGGTGTTCCGCAAGGGTCTATTCTTGGTCCACTTTTATTCAGTCTTTTTGTCAATGATGTTTTTACCGTTTGTCAGTACGTGAATGTCCATGCGTATGCTGATGATATACAATTGTACTTGTCCAGTCGTATTGGTCTCGTTGAAGATTTATGTTTCAAAATAAACAGTGATTTGTCTGCTATTTCTGTATGGGCTAATGATAACTCTTTATGTCTGAACGCGTCAAAGTCATATGTCTTACCTATATGTTATAGTGTTGTGCATGTTGACAATATCCCTAAATTGTGGATAGGTACAAGTTCCCTTACCTTTATGGATAAGGTAAAAAATTTGGGGTTTATTCTTAACACAAAACTTACCTGTGCTGACCATATAAATAGGGTTGTGGGGAATATTTACGCTACATTGCGAAAGCTGAGTGTCTCCGCAACATTCACGCCAGAGAAAACGAGGCGCAAATTAGTTCTCCAGCTAATTATGCCTCTCATCACCTACTCTGAGGTGGTATACAGCAAACTCGACTCCACATCTTGCCATAAACTTAATGTGGCATTTAATAACGCCACGCGGTATGTATATGGGATTGGCAGATATGACCATATCTCAGCCTTCAGATCAAGGCTACTAGGCTGTTGCCTTAATAGTTATTTATCTGCTAGGAATTGCATATTTTTGTGCAAACTTATATTATTCAAGTCTCCTCCCTATCTGACAGAGAAGTTGATACCAGTAAGGTCTCGCAGACACAACAAATTCATCGTTCCAAAATTTAATTACCTACCATCATCTAGATTATTTTTCATTAGCGCTGTTAAAGTGTGGAACTCATTACCCGACACTGTGAAGGCTGGACTTAACAGATCTAACTTCAGGGCACAAGTCTATAATTATTTTAAAAGTGTTTGATTGCATTAAAGTAGCGCATTACATTTCTCTTTACATTCTCTAATTACTCGTACTACTTTTGTTTTTTCTTTTTCTTTTCTAAATCCTTCTTTTCTTTTCCTACTGCTTTTTTTTCTTCTTATTATTATAGTTAAGTTAAATATATTGAATTGATTTGTAAATGAACTGGTGTACAATTTAGATTAAGAAACTTGTATGTTAAAAACATTCCAGTTTTTTTTATAATATTGTTGAAGTACTATTAAAAGACCTTAGTCTTACTATGTACTATTTGTATAAATAAATAAATAAATAAAATAAAAAAAATATTGGTATCAAAACGGCGCTTTACTGCTACTTGGGGAGTGCCTGGCACAACCATTTCTCCTACCTACAATGATATACTTAAAGTGTATTGCAACGCCACAGAATGATATATTTTCTAGAATAAGTTGCATGCGTCCCGAAATTAAATTATTAAATTATTAAAGTCATTGTACTGATTTATCTACTTATTTAATTAGGTATTTTGTTTAACAATATTCAGTCGTTGGAGCATACAAATTAACACAGAACTATTTAAAATATATAATAAAACTGGAGACAAGAATTCAAGAGATTTTAGCTGAGAAAAATCAAGCGGGATGGCATTATTTCATTTGTTAAAAGAAGAAAGAAAAAAACAATATAAATAATATAGTCTATTCATTTATTATTAAGTTTTTGTAGCTTTGCTAGCAGGTGGACAGTGGAGGTTGTAGGCAAAGCGACGACAGATACAGACGCTTGATTCAAACACTCACAACAGTACTAAACTGAAGGCAAGACAATAGTTTGTGAGTATCAGACTATTGCACATTCTCCGATGTTTGATTTCCTCCACAGCCGCTTGAAAAGGCAGGAGGAGAAGTAAATACTATCGATCGCATAAAGTCGCCATGTGTCCACAGGAGCGGAAATTTGGACGCAGGAACCCGTTGTGTCAATCGACATAAGCGCGGATCCACCTTGAAGATATGCTAACGCGGTCCCAGGGTGGAAATTAGCCGAGGAGATGGAATGTTATAGTGCTAGTCGGATCATACCCCACATACCATTGGTGTGACGGCACCTTTGATGATGTTTCTGTCATTTTGATTTACACCTCAGGACTAAAAAAAACAAAAATAAAAAATAAGGCAGCAATCAAGGCTCTCAACTGGAATGTGTTGATAAGCTGAATATCGAAGATCGAAAAAACCAGATAGGTATTCTATGGATTCCGGGGCACGTAGGAATTACTGGGCACGAAATACAGATATATTAGTTGTGAAATGGGGAGCATCCCATTTATAGGCTCTGTGACATTTTGTAGCCTAGGATGTAGGGGAAAGACAAAGAAGATCACCTACTAAAATGTATAAATGAAATTGGGATCAGATAAATAGTCTGAATCCATGAAGGGTATATAATAAATCTTTCAGGCCTCAGAGCTAAATGCCCTCATAATAATAAAAATGTCTATACTTACCAATGCTTCTATTGAGTAGCTTCTGCAGTCAATATTACGCCCATGACCTACCCACTCACTATACTTTTCTTACAGTCCAACGTTTGTTTAGCTTAAAAAAAAATTTTGAAAATTTTAATCAATTCATTTATGGTTGGTACTGAAATAATAATAACAATAATAATAAGCAACACAAATTACTATACATACAAGCACCAACTTTTACACACATTTTTCTGCGCCTCAGACTTACTTGAAAACTTACATATTTACATATCTTCCTGCACACCTATTTACATACTTACTATTTTGCTATTCTCAGCAATTTGTTGAGTTCCTCGCCACCTAAGGTATTGTTAGTAGTTGCTTGTGGTTACATATTATGTTTCCTCAGGTGCTTGGTTAGGACCTTTCATTAGTGGTCGGCTATTAGGTGCAAGTTGCTTGAACTTTTCACCAATTTTGTATTGTCGATTTCGCCATTGTGTTAAGTGTTATTGCTGCAAAGTATAGCATTATACAATATTTTCTTTTATATCGCTAAGAAATTATGTTTTCTTTGAAAATTGACAGCGTTCCCTAATGGTTAAAAGTTTAAGTGAGAGCCTTTAGAGTTTGTTGGTGCCTGCAATAATTATGTACAAATTTAATTTTCCCATGCCGCTTTGAGTGTATTTTGGCACACAAATAATTGATTGCCGTATTCTTGCCTATTATAGTTAGTATATTTCAGGCAATATAAATATTATATTTCGATAACGAAAAAGCTACTTGCTATCGAGTGATTGTAAGTGAATAGATTAGGGAGAGTGGAGAGCCATGGTAGAGTGGAGTGTCAATGTAGAGAATATAAATTAGGGAAAGAGAGGAGTGTAAAGAAGAATACGAGCTGATTAACTTATAGTTCCACATTTATTTGTCAAGCTCATACAAAAGTACGCCCTTTCAAAAATTAGCTTTGTTGAAACCAGGTGTACCATTAATGGTGCATTTAATGATCATTAGTTTACTCTAATGCACCGCACTTAAAGTAAAACTAGTTTTACCACTTATGGAGAAATCGATTTTGCGCGAAATTAGCGCTAAATTATAGTGAATCTGAATTTTGAGTTTTTTCACAGAACGACTGAATTTTTTTTATAGGACTATAAAGTTTAAAAAAGTATAATGAGTTCAAAAAAATGGTATGCTTCTAAAATTATAGAAGACATAGAAATATAACTATCAAATGAAATCAGGCAGTTCACACAATCCATAGATTCGTTTCATAGCTATGCTGCGGTAAAATACCGCAACAATGTTCTCTACAGTTTTTATTCAGGAATGCGAATAACGAAAAGTAAAACTTAAGAAAACTAGAACGCAGTTTTTCAAAAAAATTAATCATAAAGCACGTCGATGCGCGTAGGGAAGGCCCTCCACAGGTAAATATGTGTGCTGGACTAATCAAGATACAGTGGCTGCCGTAGCCGAATGAGTTGGGGCATGATTACTATTCGGAAGTTCGCTGGTTTGAACTCCCGTGTCTGAAACAGCAAATGATAGAAAACGTTTTTTTTAACATCGGTCGCCCTAAGCTAAAAATGGCAAACCTCTAAGATCAAGTGTGGTTCTATTGAAAAGGCACGGCCAAATACCCAAAAAAGGTTGTAATCCAATTATACATATATACATATCTATAGTTGTCAATTGTCATGTCTAAAGTATTTCTCATATATTCTGTCAAAAAAGTACCGGGAATTGTTCAATAAAACGCAAAATAATTTTTTAATCATCAAAATTTATTTTTTCGCCTTCAAAACAGGATCCAATCGAAGCAAAACACATATGCCAACGATTTGTCCCAAAACACCTTTTAAACACGTTTGAAGAGATCTTCTTCAGCGCCTTCAGCAAATTCTGTTTAATGGCCTCTATCGACTCAAAGCAGCGTGCGCGTAGTGGCAAGAAGAAAAAGTCGCAGGGGGTTAAATCCGATGAATACGGTGGTTGTTCGATGATATTTGTCGAGTTTTTGGTCAAAAAGTGTTCACAATATGAGCCTTGTGAGACGGTGCGTTATCATGATGCAAGATCTGTTGAGATGAGTTTTCTTTCCACAAATTGGGCCGTTTCCTGCGTCACATAACTTCCAAATGATATTCTTTATTTACCGTAGAACCCTTTGGAATGAATTCCGAGTGCACAACACTATGATAATGAAAGAAAACGTGTAGCATGACTTTCAATTTTGACCGACTTTGACGTGGTTTTTTGGGTTTCGGCTCATGGTTTGCATGTCAAATTCATATACCCACATATCATCACCTGTTATGATGCGCTGGATAAACGTTGGGTCCGAATTCACTTGCTCAAGCATGTCTTCAGCCGCATTCTTCCGATTAATTTTTCGAAAGAAATAAAATTCTCTTGGAACGAGTCGAGCAGCCACGCGTCTCCTGCCAAATTGATGGTGTAAAATGTTGCGAATTGATTCGTGAGACACGCTAAGGTCTCAAGCTACCTACCTCTAACTTAAATGATGGTTTTCCAACACTATTTCCTTGACTCTGTCGACGTTTTCATCCGTTGAAGACATTGAAGATGTTGATGGGCGAACATATCGATTAAAATCCTTCAAGACTTCTAGGCGCTCTACAAAAGTCTTACACCGCTCGTAGACCCGTGCTTCTGATAAAACACTGTGTACTTATTAAATTAAGCTGATCAAAGAGTATGGAGTCATAAGTGATATTAAGGGACCGAACAAATTAGCAGCGGAAGAAACATCACAGATGTTTAAATTCAGAACTATGTCTCAGAATAGGCCCTACGTACAAAACTCAGGACTGCGAAAGTAACGGGTGATTTTTTTGCTATTATCATTTTAAACAGTTGGTTTAAACAGCTGGCGCACAGTCAAACAACTTCAATTTGGTCTATAATTTAACCATAATTCGTCTTACAAACGAACAATGCTTGCAAATCATGGAATTTTATTATAAAAATGTGGGTTCCGTTAAGATAGTTTATCGCGCGCTTCTTCCATTTTATGGTCAGTTTAATCGACCCACTGAAGCGACTATTCGAGCTATTGAGACTAAATTTAGAACCAAATTTACATTATTGAACATTAAACCACCAACACGCTTACGTAGAGTGCGAACTGAAGAAAGTATCGCAGCTGTATCAGCCAGTGTCGATTATCGATTCGTCGCCGTTTGCAGCAATTGGACCTCTGTTACTCTACAACGTGGAAAATTTTGCGAAAGGATTTAGGTGTGAAGCCTTTCAAAATACAGCTGGTGCAAGAATTGAAGCCGAACAACATACCGCAACGCAGAATTTTTGGTGAATGGGCTCTTGGAAAGTTGGCCGAAGATCCACTTTTTTATCGAAAAATTGTGTTCAGCGACGAAGCTCATTTTGGATCAATGGTAATGGATGGTAAATCAATACGTAAATAAGCTGAATTGTCGATTTTGGAGTGAAGATCAGCCAAAAGAGTTGCAAGAGCTTCCAACGTATCCAGAAGAGGTCAGAGTTGGTGCGGTTTGGGCCGGAGGTATCATTGGACCGTACTTCTTCAAAGATGCTGCGAATCGTAACGTATCTGTGAATGGTGATTTACGTGTTTTTCTTTGAAAAGCTTTCCTATAGCTCTTAAAAAATCACCCTTTACATACTTAGAAACCTTGGCCGAGATTAAGGGAAACGAGTTTAATGGAAAAATGAAATGAAGGTTTTTTCATAATCGACGGCGAGACTAGATCTTACGAAGTAAGCAAAGGCACATAGTTAAAATGCCGTTCAGCTTTTCTTTGTAAATATCACGATCTTATGACTAGGCTAGTAGAAGTAATTTTTTATTTGATTTTAAATTTGTATGTTACAACTAGGAGAGCAGGGCAAGAAAAAGTGTGAGGTTAAAACTGGATATAAAATTGCATCTAAGTTATTTCATTTTTTTTACAATTTATTACTAGAGTAAAATCATGAACTGAACTTTTAGAGTACATAATGATTATAAGTAGAATAAAAATAGCAAAATATAAGTACACACATACGTGCTGGAATATCACTAAAGATAGACTAGGGCAATATTAGAAATTTTGAAAAACATATTTACTATCGATGAGACTATTTCCATAACCCAGTATATTGAAGTTATCACAAAAGCAATTTTCTCTTGTTAATTCGCTTCTTATGTAGAGCAATGCAATACTGAAATCAAGCCCAAACGGTTACGATTTTTTCTTTTGCAAGTATTCATTGTGCTGAAAGCACGCTCAACTTCTGCATCTGAGTATGACAATGAAAATAGTTTGCTTAATTTGCCAGATTTGCGCACACATTATAGTCAGCTCTATGTTTACACGTTTTAATTTGGACCCAAAATGCCCGTAGTAGATCCAAGATGATCCCATTTTATTAAATTATTACTTCCCCATGCCCTGGCAATGTTCGCCAAAATCACAGAAGACTGTAACTCAAAGACAGCATATCCAATATTGAAATATTTTTGTTGGACAGTTTATGATCGCATATGAGTTCAGAAAAAAACTGAAAAGGGCCTTCTGCCACTAAACCATTTATTTTTGGCATATTGATTTTCACATTCGGATTGATTTTGGCATTCATATTCTTATTCATACGTATTTGTACTCATATTTGTACTCATATTTGTACTCGTATTAGTATTTGTGTTTGTATTAGTAGTCATTTTTTTCTTTGTACTTACAATATCAAACATTTGAATGCATTTCAGCCTTGCAATGAGAAATGGCTTCTTATAAAAGTCATCCGCTGTTCGGAAACAGGATTAAACTGTAGATCTGTTCACTGTAGGGCAACATCAAGACGTACACCGTAAATTAGAGTAAAGTGTCCGTCAAACATCTAACAATTGATACGCTTGCCGCATATATGGCTTTGCGGGCATTTAGATTTAATATCCTTAACAGTTCATCTCACCTGTCTCGAAGAACAAGAATTCTAGTACTATAATGGCCTCTTAGCTTCGAAAGTAAATCTAATTACTAAAGAATAGTAAAACTATGCCATAAACCGCAGAGCATACCGCTGAGCAACTCAGTATTTAATGATACCATCGAAGATCCCAGCAAATACGTGTTTTTTTTATGTATTTAAGATTAACCCAATATTGATGCAGGTTAGTAAATCTTTCAGTTTCCGCTTTGGCACACGCAAATGAAATAGAAAGTGTGCCATCATACCGTCAGGACTTCTTAGCAATTCAAGCTCCAATTAAAACAGCATTTCGACTCACATTAGTCCGTTTGTACCATTCATTTACTGTGGCTAGCGCACATTTGCTACTAATTAATTTTACGCAACAAAACACAAAGAAAAAAAATTGGCATCCCAACTGGTGCAACCGCTTTTAACGAAATCGTACACGTTAGTGATTATTGGAGCTACAAAATATGTGAATGTGTATTTGTATGTGCGTGAGTATTTGTATGTGCATAAGTATTTGTATGTGTATGCGTATTTGTATGTGTGTATATACGAAAGCCGACGTATTGTGCTGAGGAGTATCTGTAATAACCACAAAAGCCGCAACCGCAGCATTTTTAGAACTATAGCAACACACACACACACATATGCACGCAAATGTTTGCCCACACATTGCATAACAAAGCCTCATATCGTCCTAGGTACCACACAGCACAATGATCTGAGCGCTTACAGACACACATACGCGCTAAATAGTGAAATTTCCCAGCGGTTATCGTCATTTCCGTACACATTTACCATTCATTCAGTGGGCATCCGTTAGGTAAATGATTGCGATTTAGATACTTCAATTGTGCGCCACACATATTACGCTTTTTTAAATTTTTTCCCAACGCTTCTCCATATATTTCGCCGACGACGCCTCTTTGTATTGTTTTCACTCCCGTTTTTGGGTCTATGGATTATTTTTGGTTTTTATTTAGAGCTCAGCTTTGGCTGCAATATACGACCAATCACAGCCAACAAACCTATTAGAGACTCACTGGTGTTACGTTCGAAGCTCATCTTAAATGAGTTAGTCGTTGCCTTTTATTGCCATTTGTTCTTCTTTGCAACTCCCTTTCTACACGCAAGTGATTTGTATTTAGCGATAGTGACAAAGTCCCGAAATTTAAAAAATTTAAAAACCTAAATTATTTGCTTTTATTTTTCTTTTTTTAAGGTCACTATTTTTCACAAATATACGTATTTCCCCTTTCATTTCATGCTTTTCAAACATCATAAATATAATATATATAATATAATAAGTAGGTATTGTGAGAATTTCAAATCGAAACTTATGAAGACTAATTTTACTACTCTAGAAGCGTTATTTTTTACTTTTAAATACATTTATCAGAGCCTGGAAAATTTTCGATTGATTTGTATATGATTTTTTGGATTATAGGTTTTATAAAAGTTAGTAGCTCAGCAAAGTCTTGGCTTCGGTGATTTCATGTCAAATGATCCAAGACTTTTTTGGATAATATATTAAGAAGTAAACTGAAAAGATTTTGGAAAAGTTGAAGAACTTTGAGATTAATTAAACATTTTGGCAAGTCATTTTCTTCATTTGTATATTTTTTTTTTTTTTTTGATAAAATATACTTTTAACACACTTCTTTTGCGATTCATGAGGTGGCTTCACTATGGAGCTGCAGCAATAAACTAAGGGGCTGTTATGATGTTTTTCCTATTTTAATAGTTTTACTAATAACAGAGTCTACATTTCTCCCAAAAAAATCCAGTTATAAGCGTCGTATTTTGTCCTAATAAACTACATTCTGGGGTAATAAGTTCATTTGGGAATAAGTTCATAGCGTTTTTATAGTTTTTTTATATTTTACAACGCCTTGGTTGCTGTTTGGCAAAGGTTAAGTAATCATTAGATAGAACTCTTTCTGCTCTACAAACTATGTTAATTGTATTTTTCGGTTATTTCATTTTTTATTATCGCTGTAGAACTAATCAATTTCGTATTTTTTGGTTAAAAAAATCCATTTATTTAAGTATAAAAGTGAAAAAATATTTTATTCAAAATATTGTCCATCGGAAGCGGCAACTTTTTCCCATCTTTCAGGCAATTTATGGATTCCATCCCAAAAAAACTTTTCATCTTTTGCGCCGAGAAAGTCATCAAGCCATTTTTTAATACCTTCAACATTGGGGAACCGTATTCCAGAAAGGTGATTCTGCATCGACCGAAACAAGTGGTAATCGGAAGGAGCTATATCTGGGCTATAAGGAGGGTGAGGTAGAATTTCCCATCCGGCATTTTCCAAATAATTTTTGACCGATACTGCAACATGTGGCCGAGCATTGTCATGATGGAAAATCAATTTCTCGTGTCTGGTCGCCCATTCTGGTCGTTTTCCGGCTATTGCTGGCTATCAAACGTATCAATTGTTGCCTGTATAGCTCTCCCGTGATCGTCTGGTCCGATTTTAACAGCTCACAGTACAACACACCCTTCTGATCACACCAAATACAGAGCATTACCTTCAAACCATGAATATTCGGCTTTGGTGTCGATTTGGCTGGTTGGCTTGGCTTAACATATGATCTTTCACGCTTTGGGTTGTCGTAATGAATCCACTTTTCATCGCCAGTGACAATACGATGCAAAAACAAATTTTTTTTGTGGCGATTAAGCAGCATTTCAGACATGCAAAATCGTCCCTCAACGTCTCTCGGCTTCAATTCGTGTGGCACCCAATTTTTTTGTTTGTGAGTGTATCCGGCTGCTTTTAAACGTTTAGAAATGGCTTGTTGAGTGACTTCCAATGTTTTTCCAAGTTCTTCTTGAGTTTGACATGGATCTTGATCGCTTAATGCCTCCAATTCTTCGTATTCAAACTTTTTTGATGGACCTGATCGCTCTCTGTCTTCTGTGTCAAAATCACCACTTTTAAATCGTACAAGCCACTGCTGACATACTCTAACTTCTGGAGTATATTCAGGATAAGCTTCTGAGAGTAAACGATGTGCTTCTGTTGCACTTTTCTTTAAATTGAAGAACAAAAGCAAACCTCCCCGCAAATGCTGTTTTCTTGGAACGTAATTTGACATTTTGACTGTAATAAAAAAAAATTGTGTGTTTACTAATATTCACTGTGACATATCAAATTTACTTAATTTTTTGGCGTGCTTTAACATAGAATGGCTATCACTGTCAAAATATTGACTACATAAATATATATGAGGTTAGTAACAAATACGAAATTAATTAGTTATACATCCGATAGTTGTGAGGCTTAGAAATTGAATCACCAGAAGTCAAAAACCAACATTTTCGACACCTCCTCTTCTTTGCCTTTCATCGAGGTCAAAAATATGCGGAAGCAGCCCGGGACATTTGCGACGTGTATGGAGAAGCACGGTAATGGTTTGCAAACTTCAAAAATGGCGACTTTGACATCAATGAGACGTTCCGCAGCGGAAGGCGCTCTGAATTCGATGAAGAATGTCTCAAATAACTTTTAAAGGAGAACGATCGTCAAACCAGTCATGAAA
>JAYXIM010004561.1:0-12388 GCA_037575425.1 Anastrepha fraterculus | reverse complement strand
TTACACTAGTCTACAAGGAAAAGTATCCGAAATAATTTAAACTAATATCTGCTTCTCTGTCCATGCAAAATTCGGATTGATAACTAAAATTAATTTATTAGTTTGAGTTTTTACGATAATCGTATCTTTCGTGTTTAATGGAACTAGGCCGACAAAATTTAACCAACATTCAGACCCAGAAACCAGACTATATATTTCCGAAGGTTTATGATGCGCTGAATCCAAATCTGGCCTCAGAATTGCTCTATCAGCTCTGGTTTTCGAGATATCCTAACCTAAAAGTGCAAAAAACACCATTTTTGCCCATATTTGAGGTTATGCGATATCTCTGCGAAAAAAATGATATTTGAGCAAACAAAACGCCATTTGAAAAAAGAAGGATTGTATTTAAAGATGCCATCCTTTAATTTTGGTGAAAGAAAACATCTGCAAGGCTACATAACCCCAAATATGGGCAAAAATGGGGTTTTTTGCACTTATAGGTTAGGATATCTCGAAAACCAGAGCTGATAGAGCAATTCTGAGGCCAGATTTGGATTCAGCGCATCATAAACCTTCGGAAATATATAGTCTGGTTTCTGGGTCTGAATGTTGGTTAAATTTTGTCGGCCTGTGTTATTGGCCAGACTTCGCATGGTTGGTTGGGCTCATTTTGTTGTTGTGGCAGCATAAACATTTCTCATATTTACATACGGGGAATGCTGCTGGAGTGACATTCCTTGGCCGGATATAAATCCGGGTCATTTCGGTAACGTAAAACCGCCTGTCATGGAAACGACGCATTGGTTGGGCGCATTGGGCAGGTCGCTATTCTTTCAGATAGCCAATCCAGGCTGGAGGAACAAAGCAGAAAAAGCCTTACCTCCTTAAGCGTAAACCATGGCTCCCGGGAAATCGGGAACTGGCAAGAGTTATCTGCCATGAGTAACATTTTTGCAGAATCGGTATTCACACTACGGGGCGCAATCAAGAATGCAATCTCCTCAAAATATCTATGAATCGCGGATTATAGGTCGAAGAATCAGATGACCTGCAAAGTCGTATAGTCGCGAAGGAATAACCGTATAACTTGTTAATAGCAAAGATGTGACATCAAAATGGTGCGGAACCGCTAATTGGATTCCTGGTGAATCACCCTTTTAAACAACCAACCAATTGAGTAGGCTTAAGTATTTGAATATCTTAAAACAAAATTTCCTAAAAAGTGACACAAAATTAAACATTCGGAACAATTTTCGCTTGTATCAGGAGCCGAAGCATAAATCGGCGATTGCACAGAATTGGCTCACTTGCTCACCAAGCGCAATTGCCAGATTTGAATATTATTGAGAACCTGTGGTCGGCTCCAGAGAAAAAAAAATTCGAAACTAATCTGAGCTCAAAAAGATGTCAAAAGAATGGCTAACAATTTCTTCTGGACATAACAAAAAGTTGATGGAGTTGATTCCAAAGAACCTCCAAGCTGTTATTGACAGGACTGTTAAAGACTTTATTCAAATATCTGTAAAATCTTGCTCTCGAGCATTCCATGGGCCGCCATACCGAATGTTGTATTGCAGCATACAATAGGAAAGGGAAAGAGATTTATAAAATGGGGTTTTTGTGCAACGAGAGAGGTCTTTACTAATCAACTATCTACTTAGTCCAAAGTAATTCTTACTGACAAGACAGATTCCCCGTTAGATTGTTAGGTGTTTTTTTTAATTTTCATGCAGTTTGCGACATGTGGCTTGATATCCTAATGGAGGTTTTTATAGTTTTATGCCGCCTCTAAACAATGTTAGTTTAATAGTACAAGAAATTTTTGGATGTCAGAAATACTTTCTGAGGTTCGCCATTGCCTGCCAAGAAAGATTTTTCTGTTTCCTGTCCACAGTGGGAATTGAACAAGAAACCAAACGGCCTCGCTAAGACAACCATCAACAATTGCATTGCCAAATTGTTTTGGTAGATTTCATCAGAAGTCAATGCATGGATGCTGGATTACAAGATTTGGCCATCCT
The DNA here is from genome assembly GCA_037575425.1 of Anastrepha fraterculus. Taxonomy (NCBI): domain Eukaryota; kingdom Metazoa; phylum Arthropoda; class Insecta; order Diptera; family Tephritidae; genus Anastrepha; species Anastrepha fraterculus. The sequence continues at coordinate 10,385 of JAYXIM010004561.1, read as the reverse complement.
AAGCGAAATTATGAGAGGAACTTCGGCTGCCACTTCATCGAGGACTCGGCACGAATCGTCACACGTATTCACATACTCGTCCAACCAGGCATAGTTCAGACAGAAACGAATTTTTTCTTATATCTCAAATTTTTTCGTAAGCAAACCGCTGTCATAGCCTTGGTTACGTCAGCAAACCAGCTGATTTCTTCAAATTCGCTGAAAGCCAACTAAAGGTCAGATGTTGGCCACATCTCTGCATTCTGTCAAAAGCTGTCTCACTCGTTTTCAGACAGTCCGATCTATTGCAGGCATGTTACCAAATATTCAAATAAATAGTGGCGCGCAAAATTGATCATGTCTGATTTTTTTCAATAGACAAGTATTAATTTATCTGGGCACACTTACTTACATTATACGGTTTTTGTATAATTCTTACGAACTTGGTGTTTGGCGTTTTCGTTGTCTCGCGTTGTCACGCAAAAATTTCTCTGCAAGGCACTGCTATTACTTCCCCTTCAATTGCTTCCAATCTTCCATCACTTTTAGTAGTCATAGAGAAGGTAATTGTGCCTCCTGGAAACTTGAGAGCAGGCATAACATGGTGCGCCTGCAGCTTCGCATCTGTGCCTCTCCAAGTTCGTTCGCGATTATCTAACTCCCGGCAATTTATTTCCGTCTCACCTTTCTGTAACATTTTTCCTCAATCACTTCAGTTCCGGTGTTTTCTCTTTGTACATTTGTCAGTGAATAAGGACTTCTCGGATTTCGAGCCTCTTTTTGAGGTTATTGTCTCTCAGCGATCACCGTATTGTCTCTGCAGAAACTTCACCGGTATTGTTTACTGCCAGATTATAGGATATTTTGGCGGAAATTTGATATTTACGCCTTCCTATGAACGTGACGACTTCCCTTTTATAGATTAAGGATATTTTACCTTATTTATTATTTCTAAGTCTTAAATTTAGATATGAATTCAGGAAAAATTCCAAGCTTTGTTAATATCTCACGATGGGTTTTACTGCAATGAAGTAACTTCTTTAGTTGCTTAACCGACGTGCTTATAGTCTTGCCCACGTTTCGAGAGTAAAACAAGCAACGAAAAGAGGTGCGTTCTGCACCATTCTGATGGGTTGAGCAAAATTCAATGTTCCGCCAACTCTTGTGAAACCGAACAGTGCTTACTGTCATAAATGCCAACATATGGCATAATCAAGCTTGCTCTTGACTGTATTCGGAACAGAAAATTCAGAATAAACGTAACGAAACATAATGTCATCATTTTTGTGAGTCACTGTACTGTGCATTATCTGTCGTATTACATATTATCTTATGTTTATTATCTCATTTTTACTTGTATACTGAAATCTAAGAGATTCCTTGTTTAAGACATTTACTTATATATGCATACATACATATGCACATGTGGCTACATACTTCTATGAACTATAATACCGATCAGCAGTTTCGATGTCTTTCTCTTAAACATTGCTATGCGTGCTTATGCAAAACTTATTCACATGTACGCACATATAATTGAGCGGTGTATATACAGTATTCGCCAAAAGTAAAGCACCCCCTCCAAATAACGCCAAATAATTCAATGCAACTAAGTAAAATATTGTTTATTTTTACACCTACATGGTGAAATCGACTCCTCTTTGGGGAGTATCCATATGTGTATATGGTATGCCATACAACCGTTATATGCGTGGGTATAAATATTGATAGTATTCAAAAATTATTGGTAAAAACTAAATTATCCTCTATTTTTTTTTTTTTGAAACGACAGCTCTGGTTTGTGGCTTGTTAAATAACTTCTATTACTAACGGTACTTAAAACTATCTGTGGGTAACTGTAAATAACTTTTGCAAGAATTTAAATAGCTGTTACTGTAGAATTGTGCATACAGGCAACTTATTACATAAATTAAACATCCAATTTTGTTTCAAAAATATATTAAAAAATTTCAAAAATACAAAAAATAAAAAAAAATAAAAAACAAAAAATTAAAATACAATTTTTTTATTAACTAAAAACAATTATTTTTAATTAAGGAAATCCATAATTTGACTTTTACGCCCACCATTGCTTGTCAGTTTGTATACTGCAAGTGTTTAGTTCCCAAGTGTCAAATATGATTGACGTACGAAACCACCTTGTATGGTATATGGCAAGAAATACATTATTGCATAAATTTAAAAATATAATTTTAAGTATAAAAGTATAAAACTAAGGGATTGCTTTTCTAGTATGCTGAATGAAGTCCACGAAAAACTTCAAGCAAGACGATGCACTAATAAAAAGAAAAATGTATAGCGATCCTTTAGATTCTTTTAATCAAATGGAAAGTGAATTAAATTTGCCGATTAAAGCTAAGACGATTAGACACGAACAGTTTAGGCGGGAATATTCAGTTGACAAACCGCGCGATAGCCATTTATTTTGCACAGAAAAGAAAGTCTTGAATATGCCAAATTCTCACAATTAACAATTGTTTTCTCTGATGGATCCAAATAAAAATTAAGAGATTCAGATGGAAAAGGCGAGTATGAAAACCAAAACGGCAAAGATTAATTATAACGACAAATATTCTATCGCAACTACCAACTCTGAGAAGGAATAACCAAGGAATCTATACCAAACAAAGAGAGTGCAGCTGTGATTTATGTATATGGACGGTGTAAAGATATAATGTAGACGTATGCTGAGAAAGAAATGCCATTAACCATTACTTTGATGCCAAATAACGTAAAAATAATTTGTAATTATCAAATCAATACCTTTCAATATTTTATATTGGATATATTTTCAGAAAATTATTAGTAAAAAGGCAAAACATTGATTTTAAATCATTAGATATAACGTAAATGATGTGGTTCTACCAGTTTTCTTTTGAAAAAATGATTACTTTCATTAAAAATATTCAAAAGTATTTTATTGTACAAATCGCCTAGATTTCCAATCGTATGATTTGTAGAACTGTATGCTGTCTGTATGCAAGTTTTTGTATTAATTATTTAAGGGGGGAGCCTTTTTTAGAGGGTTCACAAAATCGATTTTTTCGTGGATTTTTTTGGGAAGGAAAGAAATATTCGATTGGAACGAAACTTTCAGGTTTTATTGTTATATATTTCAACAGTCTTCTCAAATTTTTTCATTAAAATATATGTCATATTATGCCTGGTACAAGCATATTGCCGAGGCAACTCGAGTGTGCCTGTATCGTGCAGCGGGAAAGATGGAGGTCGCAATTTTCATTTCAAAACAAAAACAAAAAAAAAAATTTTTTTAGTATAGCATAGCTTCTAGTTAAACCAAGAAAATTAAACAAAAAGTGAGAAATTCAACAATTTAAAAAAAAAAACTCAGTTTTTTGGAAAAACAAATTCACTTTAGATTATTTAAAAAGTGGGTTAATCATAACTTTCTTAAGGTTTTTTAGGTTCAACTAGAAGAGAATTTATTTTCAAATACAATCAATGTTATCTCGTTTCGATAGGACGTTTAACTTTTTCCCTATCTTTCCCGCCAGTTAGGAAAAATCGTAAAAATAAAAAACCCAGGAATCGCGCATCAAAGTTTTTGTATTATATATATACCGGCCGCTCGTATACCTGCTCGACGCTTCCTCACAATTTCTTCTGTAACTCCGAAAATATTTTGAATTTGCTTCTGAAATTTTGAGGACACATTTTTGGATAGCTTGGGAAGACATTTATGCAAAAAAAAATTGATTTTTTGTAGCCTCTAATCAGGCTCCTCCTTAAAATATACCACTGAGTTGGTTCCTAAGTTGGGGAGCATTATCGTATTAGGTCAAAAACCATGTATGTAGATCGTATTTTTAAGGTTAAAATGCAGATATCAGCAGGACAACGATGATAAGCATGCAAATTCTGTGGAGATTTTAGATTGGCCCCCTCAATTCTCAGCCTCAACAATTCCACAAATCTCAATACGATAGCGAACTTATAGGGGATTATGAATTTGAAAATTAATAGCGAAAATTGTACAACAAAGAAGGCAGCTATTAAAGCAGCCTGGCACAACATATCGTCGGGAGTTATTAATAACTTAATTTCCTCGATGCCAAAGGTTGGTGCTGCTGTCATAAAAAGTAATGCTTAGAAATGCTAAGATAACGGAAGATGTAAAGATATGTTTTATTGAATAAATTAACAGTATTTGATATTCTATAATTTGGGTGTTTTATTTTTGGCCAATACTGTATGCACAGTTTGTTTGTATGTGCATATGTGGCTGTGTATCTTTAAACACGTTACAAATTATTTTTCAGTTTCATTGTGATAAGACTCTTATTAGTCACTTCAATGGAATTTTAGGAGCAAACCTACACAGACGATGACTGCAAATGTTGACTCCTGGAATGCGAAATGAGTTGCGTGCTTTAATACAAAAAATATATACATATAATAATAAAAAGCCGTAAAGATGGCCAAATTCACTTTTGTGGACATTGATGAACAAAAAATCGCTAATAAAAACTGAACAGTGTGATTGCAGATTAAGCATGCATATTAGGGTGGTCCCATTATATAATTTTAAGCATTTTTCACTCAAGGAGGCGAAAAATCTAAATTCATTCGTTTCTATTTTATAAATTCATGATTTACATCTTGGGAAAAATTACATTTTGTTATATAATTAGTAATTACTTCTTTTTTTTTTTTCTTACATAATGATAAATATTTCACGATGAATAATCTATTTCTGTTGTTGGCTGCAGCATTATTCGATGCACAACAATAATAGGGGTATTCAAACTAAGCTCGGTATGCATTTAATTTTTCTAAAATGTCTAGTTATTTGTTTTATAAAACCTTTGAGTTTTGGTACTCCTATTTGCTTTTTTGTTCTGAAGAAATTTAATCAGTTCGTTTGTCAAGTTTCCGGAAAAAGGATAATAACAAATGCGTGCAGGCTTTAAAAAAGTTCACCGAGCTCAAGCCTATTAAATGGCTCGAACTCGGTGAAAATATAATTTTTTTTTAATTATAATTAATTTTCAAAAGCAACTCAAAAGCTCCACACGCATACAAATATACTTTCAACTTATCCCTTCATTTAAAACACAAATATAATATAATATTATGCTTTGTTTCCCACTGAGAAAAGTGCTAGCCTAACATCAGCACGTTTGAGAGGCCTATGCAGCGGCCCCTGTACTGTTAATGACACATTCTCTAAAATTTGTTGGGAGTTCTTATTTCGTTTTCGCTGATGATGCAAAGTAGCGGATGTCGATGTTTACGTGTCCACACTCATACACAATACAACAAAATAAACAGCACAGGTACGCACACACACATACAATAATGTGTGTGCGTGTGTGTTTGTAGCTTTCATTGAGTCCAACTTCTCTTCCTAAAAAGCAAAGTGGAAGCACTAAGAAAGATGATCCAATCTGCATGCCATCTGAAACACGCAAACCATGTGAAGAGTCCACTATATCTACACCGGCATCTATGAAAGAAGGCCCCACCCCACCCACATAAGATTTTGTAGAATTCTGACTTACCCAAATCCTCCATTGTGTTTGCTTAAGTTGCTATTAGTTTGCTCCTATAGGAATGCAAAAGGTTCGTGACACGATATCAATTGGCAAGGCTTAAATAATTGCGTGCTCGTTTCACTTCCACTTTAAGGAATTTCACTACTTTACATTCACAAAATCGCGAATTTATTCGAAAGATTCGCAACACAACACTAATTGGTAGTATAATTTACTTTTTAAAATATTTATTTTTAATCACAGCTTATAACTTTTACGATAATTCGCCACTTCACAACGACAAGGCAGTAGCCGCATAGAAAACCAAGTTTAATAACTTTGAAACAAGACTCTGTAAACTCCAATTGCCCTCAATTGATGGCCAAATGGATTTGCAACGGAATGAGACGAGTTTTGCGCAAAGCGATGGACTACTCAATCGATAACTTATAGCGATAGATTTTCATTTTTTCGATATGTTAACATTGTTGTAAAAACTAATTTTTTAACTGTAATATATAATTAGAAAGCTTTAGTTATATCTGTAACAATTTTTCGTGGCTCTGCTGATTCTAAAGCAATTTTGCTGTAAATACTGTTTGATGTACACAAAGTTAGAAGATAAAAAAATGTTGCTATTTATAGTCATGTGTTTCGATTGTACAAAGCGCAATGTAAACAAACCAAATTGGGAATGGTGGTGCGCCATCTATGGGTTGTTAGCGAATGCATTAGTTACTCACGGAGCGGTTTATTCTGTTCAATTGAAACAGCTGACTGACCATAGCAGAGAAAAAAATTATTTATAAACACTTACAGTGCGGTCAGACGTAACACACTTCGCTAGCATACTATTTTCTTTCCCCGCATTTGAGAAAGTTGTTTTCACCAGTCTAAACGCAGAAGGAAATTGCATAGTCTAGCTCCGATTATCAGAATGCAAATCAATTAGGAAAGATGGCTTCAACCTTTTCTTTTTTCGGCAAAATCGACTCATCTATCAAATATCATGTAATATATTTAAAGAAAGTTATAACTGGCATAAACCTACATGAATATGTTTGCTTTCCATAGGAATTTGTTTCAATAATATTGAAATTTCTCAAAGCAAGCCTTGGCTTACAACTTTTTGATGTGCAAATTGCAATATAATGAGTTGCAATCGAACCTGTAATGTAAAGTATTCGAAAGTAGGTTCGAATCTCCGTGCATGAAACACGAAAATGATAGAAAGTTATTTCTACAGTTCCCGAGTGTATTTCTGCCATGAAAAAGCTTTTCCTAATAAATATATGCCGTTCGGAGGCGGCTTGAAACTGTAGGTCCCTCCATTTGTGGAACAACATCAACACGCACGCCACAAATAAGAGGAGGAGCTCGGCCAAACACCCAAAAACACTGGCAATACAAGGTAAAATGAAAAGAAATGAATGAAATGATGTTGAGGGATAGAAATCTTTATTTTGCCCTTTACGCGCCCCATTTGTCTGTTCGTATAAGTATACCCAAGCTGTCTAGTTCAATGGTGGCAAATATGATTGACACATGACGCCATTTGCAAAAATTATAAATCTTCAAAAACGGTGATTAATCTTGCGCCACCTTGTATATATCCAGTTCGAATGCCTTTGGAACTGTAATAGTATAAGCTACAAAATAACTGATTTGAAAATAATTATATGGCTTCAAGTTCTCGTGAGATCCATAAAAAACGTGAAGAAATGCAAAGAAACCTAAAAAATTGCGTTACGCTTTGTGGTAGAACAACGATAATTTGAGCAGACGAAATAGTTTGATAAACGAATGATTCTGAGGTAGAAGTAGTAAAGCTTTGCTCCAACAATTGAAACGAGTCCCCAGTCGCTAAGTAACGTCAGCTTACGGCAAGGGGAACTTTACAAAAACAAAAAAAAAATAGCACATCTCATGCCGTATGGCTTTTTTTATCGACTTCATAATTGATATTCGTAAATTGTTTCAAGTTCAGGTAATAATAATAAAATAGTTAAACATACATAAATACTGTGACTGAACCTCCAATGGCCAATGAACCTCCTACCAAAGTTTCTGCAGTCTTCACCATTTCCCTATTTATCCTTCGATACATTTACCTCCAAATCGGACTGCACGATCTTTGGATCCGAAGCTTTGGATGAATACTCCTCTTTTGACACAGAAATCTTACCTTTGTACAAAATCAATATTTACATATATAATTATTTATTTAATACCACTTGTAACAGAAGAGAGTGAAGAAGCGTTTTATTCGACAAACATTTTTTAATTGAAATCTTATGAGATGAAAAGTCCTCCTAAAAAATACGCTTGCGATGAATTTGAGATCAGCTGTGATGACTAAAGGAGACAGCGAGTAACATACCAGAAATGCTTCATAGGCTTACTGTTAGGTGACATCAAGGACGATAACTGATAGATCTAAGCAGGCAGTTGGCAAGACCTACTATCTTAAATCACTGCATCTAACACCGCCTCCCATTTGGGTCACCAACATCAAACAAATGAAAAATCTTGTAAACACAGAAGTTATAAAATGATTTGCAAAAGGAAAAAGTGTATACATTAGGTGCGCAACTAAGTTCTCGCCGGTTTTTTTTTTTGATGAAAATACAACTTTATTCTGAAAAAATGGTTACAAGTGAATCATTGAAAGTATTGCCCATCGCTGAAAATTTTCGGCACAAAATCAGACATTTTCACAAAACCAAAAGTATATGCTACCAAAACAAAATCACTAATGTGTCGAAGCAGTTTGTTTACCATATGTCTAAGCTTGGTTTATGACGTTTACGTTATGTTAAAATCGACTAACACACACTGCTGGCGGCATCTATTGACAAACAGCGGGAACTTAGTTGCGCACCTAATACTTTACTATATCGGGAAAATAGTTGACATTCGCATATGCTAACCATCTCAGGAAATCTGAGGTTTTATTTGTGTTTTTGCGCTATATTTAGTTAATTAAATGTTGACAAAAGCTGCTTAGGAGAGATCTAGGCCAGATATATGTAACTCTAGATCGTTCCTGTAACATAAATCTGACTAATATTGTCCCAAATGTTTTTTTCTGATTAGTCGGATTGCGTGCGTCAATGCAAAAACAGAGGTATTAATTGTTTTTCTTTATTGTTCTTTATTTTTATTCAGTGCTGCTCAGTTATTAACACTTTTATCATTGCAAATAAATAAACTAAACTATAACATAAACAGTTACACAAATACATATACATTTTACTTATAGATTAATTCATATGACATCGATAAAACAATTAAATTCTAATTCTAAATACATGGAAACTAATCATCAGCGGCTAGTTGTTCAGATGTACAGATTAGAGGAGCTTGTTTCAAAACTATTAACAACATACGAGTATGTATGTACATATATAGGGTGCATACGGTAGTTGAGGATATGCATATATGTGGTTATAACTACCCGAAGCATTATTTTCTTCTTTTTGCTACTTTTCGGATAAGACATGGGGGAGTACAACTTAACTCAACAAATAAAGAGGCATGCATCTATCGTCGCTCTATGTGAAAATTACATCAATTTAGATATCTCTATCTTTCTTAAGTGCGCCCGAGGAGATTATTGCAGCTAATACAAATTGTATTGAATGATTTTATAGATATTTAGTAAGCTAATGTTGTCTAAAAAATTCGTGAAGTTTCATTAATTTTTTTCAAAATGAAAGCTAATTACTGTATTACTCTCGAATTGTCCTCAAATACCGTGCGCACCCTGTATATAGTAGATGAGGATAATCTTCTACAAATGAATCTAAAAATAAATAAAAAATAAATGCGTGTATGTGTACATTTGTCTTAAGAATTTTACTAATAACTAAGAAACAGGGACGGAAAATTGTCAAAGTTAATTGGCAAACCACTTACGTTGTGATTTGCAATAAGGGTTTTTGAGCGGAAAGAGACAGAAGTAAAACCAATGATATGAAACATAAAGCGAAGCTCTGGAAATTACCAATATTTTGAGTGAGAAACAAATTAAGTTAAATTAATTTCATTATTCGTAACAAAAATACATTATTTTAAAGCAAAAGAGTAGAACATAAATAATAATATCATAATTCTTGAGCAAACAAATAATAGTCGAAAGGTAATTATTATAGTAGTTTTTTGAGTACAAAAACATAATAATATTATTATTATTTGAGTATAAAAATTAAATATATATAATATTATAAACTGATTGAGCGAGAAAAAATGTCTAAGCAAAATAATGAATAGGCGAAATAATGCATGAAAATCTGATTGAATGAGGAAAAACTTGCTAAAAATGTGTAAATAATAATGGTTTTTTAACAAAACTCAATAAAAGTCGCAGAGTAATCTCAATAAAATTGATAACAAAAATTATAATTATTCTTCTAAGTTTTTTTTTTGCTTAAGAGGTTAGGGATAGTCAGAATTTTCAAAAAATTGAATTTTTTTTTGCATTTCTTAAAGTATAATATCTTAAATATATTGTGCGAAAATTTGAAGTGAATCCGACAAATACTTTTCGAGTTATTCAACAATTAACAAAGGGCGCTCGGGAGCTCCGGAGCGTTCGAGAGAAAGTAGCAAAACTTTAAATGCGTTTTTCTTAAAAGTATGTTTTTTTGAACTGGTGATCACTGTAACTTAAAAACCGCTTGGTGGATTTCAATAAAATTTATATTGCTTGAAACTCGTGCCTGATCGAAGGATTTTTTTTTCAAAATTTCGATTTGAAATTTTGCTAAAGTCAAGTCGAAACATGTGCTATGTTTTTATTTTTGTAAAATAAAGCAATTGACTAGCAAAAAAAAAATTATTGAAAATCATAAATTTTCGGGCCTCTGACTACCCTTAACCCTTTAACTC
>JAYXIM010004559.1:0-12523 GCA_037575425.1 Anastrepha fraterculus | reverse complement strand
ATCATGAATAATAACAATTTAATGAAAATTTTATTCAATAAAAAAATCCTTATTAACAGTGTGGCCAGGTGGATGGAATTCATAGTGCACCACACCAAGAAAATCGAAAAAAACTGTCATCATGACCTTTATTTTTGAACGACTTTGACGTGCTCTTTTCGTGCTGGCCTCGCCTTTAGCACGATATTCGCTTGATTGGTCGGTTGTTTCAGGGTCGTAAGCATAAATCCAAGTCTCATCTCTCGTAATGATGCATTTGAGCTTGTTCTGATAGTCTGAAAGCATTGTTTCACACACATCAACGCGACGACTTTTTTCCAAGAAATTGAGAGTTTTCGGTACCAAACGAGATTTGACTTTTCGTAGGCCCAAATGGTCTTTCTAAATGGTTTTCACAGATCCTTCTGATATTCTGATCATATCAGTAAGGTCTTTAACAGTCAACCGACGATTTTTGAGCTCTAACTCCTTCACTTTATTGACGTGTTGGTCATCTGTTGACGTCGATGGTCGTCCGGAGCGCTCCAAGTCATCAACACGTTCTCGACCCTCTTTGAAGTCTTTGTACCACTTATAAACATTTTTCTGCGACATATTTGAATCACCAAATGCCTTCTGCAACATGCTAAACGTTTCCGCGGCCGAAATTTCATTCCGCAAACAAAATTTGATGGCACTTCTCTGCTCAATCAAATCAGACATTGTAAAAATCGAAAAATGCACTCTTGGTCGTTTGGTAAACACAAGCGTAAATATATTTTTGATAATGACATTCACATGAAAGTTGGCCCAGATGTTATTAACAGTGCAGCCAACTCATGAAAAAATAACTAGAGCGAAATTTTAATCCCGCGAAGTTTGACAAATAAATTCACCTTACTTTTTGGCCACAGTAGTATAGCTCATTCGAAGCACAATTAAATTTTCTATAACAGTAGTGTACTAAAAAAATTTCTCAATATCGGATAATATCGTAAAAAGTATTTCAAAGTTGAAAAAATAGAGAAAAAATAAAAAAACTCCAAATACTTCCGTCTACAGTCTTATCAGTTGTCATTTCAGAAAAAATGTTAACACACTGTCAAAAAGGCTTGTTTTTGTTCTTTCGAACTAAAAAAGCAAATTCGAAATCGGATGGAAATTGGCGAAGTTAGTAGTTATTCTTCACATCAACCTACTGAAAAACGGTTTTATGGCCATAAAATGAGATTTTGGGGGTGTATTCGAAATTTCTCCTATACCATTTTTTTGGTTTTTCTATACCCACAAGTTGTGCTAGGTCTCCATAAAAGTATATTTAATTTTTTGTTTTTTGTCACACAGTGCAAGCAATGGCACGCATAAAAATCAAAATAAATATTTCCATTATTCAAAATCATGAATAATAATAATTTAATGAAAATTTTATTAAAAAAAAAATCACTCATATATTTTGCTTCATTATTTACAATGTCTTCCCAACATTTAGGCAAATTTTTAATTCCCTGCTCAAAAAATTGTTTGTCCTTGGAGCCAAAATATGCTTCGATATCCCATTTTATAGCTTCTTTTGAGGAGTAGTTCTTTAACTCATATTGGATTGAAGTCCACGGAAACGGTGATAATCACAAGGTGCAACATCCGGAGAGTATGGTGGATGCGGCATTAGCTCCCATCCGAGCTCGTTCAGCATGACTAATGTTTGCCTTGCGGTATGAGGTCTTGCGTTGCCGTGGTAAAACAAAACTTTGCGTCTGATGGGGATAATAATCAGCAGTTATCGTCTGGTTTGGTTCCAGAAGCTCATAATAAACAATGCCGGCCATATTCCACCAAATAGACAGGAGAATCTTCTTGGGGTGAAGGCCATCTCTAGGGGTCGGTTCTGGTGTTTCATCTTTATCTAACCATTGGCGTCACCAGTAACGATACGGTTCAGAAAACTTTAATTTTCAAGCCGTTGCAACAGCTGAGAACACACATTCACTATTCACTCTCTGCTGAAGGTTGGCGACAGAAAGTATATGCGGAACCCATTTTCCCAGCTTTGAATCCTTTCCCTGAACTGAACTGAACCAGGTGCCTGTGAACTGTTCCATGCGATGAATTTAACCTCTGAGCTATCATATCGACTGTCAAATTTAGCTCAGCTTCCACGAGTTCGAGCAAGGCGTCGGAGTTAAAGACTTCAGGACGACCAGCGCGCGGGGCATTCTCCACGTCGCAGTTACCACTTCGGAATTTTGAAAACCAATTTGGCGCAGTCCTTACACTCACGGTATCCTCTCCGTGAACAGTGTTTATTTCTGCAGCAGCAGTTGCAGCAGTTTCACCACTTTTATAAAAAAATACAAAATATGCCTCTTATACGCGTTCGAAGATTCCATTTTATTTTTTAACAACACGTGCATCTATCCGCGATTAAAATCACTTGTTGAATGCACAATATATCAAAGAAAATATAAATAGCACTGTGGAACAAATTCAGGTTAGCAAAAGTTAGGTCCATTCTGAGAGTGGCGGGTGAAAATAGAGGCGAAATTAGAAGACCCGTATCGCGGCGTTTGTTTATGTTAGTTCGAATTTTTTTTTAATCGGCCTTCGAAGTTTGCAGTCAAATGCCGATTTTCAGTATATTGTTTATATGGTTTTTTGGCTATAACTCGTCGACTAATTGATATTTTTTCAATCTGTAAAAGCCAAATTATTGCTAGAGACCTGTGCAATAATTACAATTTTTGAAAAAATTGATTTCGAAAATTTTTATGGTACTTATGAGGCAAAATGTTGGAAAAATTATTTTTTTTTTCATGTTTTTTGAAAATATTTTCAACAAAACTAAGTCTTTTTTACATTTTGTGTGGTCTATAATATGCTTCTCAGTTTCTTAAATAAATGTAATTTGAAAAAAAATTGTCTTAGTCGACAATTTGCGCTTTAGGCATACAGTCATAATACAAAACTTGCGTTTTTTGAGCTTAATATTAATTTATTTCTCATTTTTTATTTACCAATTTTGTTCAGTGTTGGTTTTGAAGAAACATAGAAAAAGAAAATATAAAAATATGGAAAAAAATATAATTTTGAAATGTTAATAATGAAAAGTTTTAAGTAGAAAAATAAAATAAATTAAATTAATAATTTGGCCAGCTGCCGTTTAGCAGGCGGCTGTGGATCAACATCACTGCTCTCTCTAATGTCTTGGTCATCGTCATCATCATCAGAGAGATCGATTATTTCGTCCAACAGATATTCTGGATTTTCATCTGTGTCTTCCCCTTCTTCCTCTGTTTCCTCGCCTTCCTCTTCTTCAAAGGTGTTTTTATACCACCAACAAATTTCAGCGAGTATCGCATCTGGAGATTTCTTTCCTCTGTACCTGAAACGAAAATAGTTTTCAATCGTTAACATGTTTAAATTGTGCACTCTGACCAAGATATTAGAAAAATCTAGGAATTCAAAATATGCACACTCTATAGTTACCTTATTTCAAATGGAAGCGCAGTTTGGTGATGACGTTCGCCTTGCTCATCAGATTCAGTTGGCAACTGTTGAGCGAGTTTTTCAAGATGCTGATGCAAGAGATGAATTTTGTATGACATATTAACCCCAATTTCAGCGAAAGCTGCCAACATGTTTGCAACAGATTGCCTGTAGTTTTCTTCACGTTCTTTACCCAAAAGTCCTTTGATGACTGCTTTCAATGCGAGCCATCCATTTAATTCTCGGTCTGTCAGAACTTGCTCAAAATCTTGACGACTCATTAGTTTCCGTATGTCGGGACCATTAACAACCCCTTCCTGAATTTTGGCCTTACTTAGTCTTGGGAAAATATCTTTCAAGCGGTTGAATACTGCTGGTCTTTTTGCGATACATTTCAAAAAATTTTTAGCAATGCCAAGTTTAATGTGGAGCAACGGCAACAAAATTTTCATTTCAGGAACAAGACTTTCGTGTAGCCTATTGTCATTAGGCCATTTTCGCCCAATTCGACTACTCCAGTTATGTTGTTTGTACTGGTTTCTTCCTTTAATACCTTCTCCGTATCGTGAATCCCAATCGCACAAAAAACACGGATATTTTGGACGGCCAGATGCTGTTAAGCCTGTAATCAAGGAAACTACTTTGAGGTCGCAGCAAATGCGCCATTGGTGTTCGTTATATTCGACTACTTCCAGAATGTCTTTCAATTTATCGAAAGTTTCACTAGTGTCAGTGCTATACGCAATCGGAACAGAAGGCATTCTATTTGTCTTGTGCAAAAGCACAACTTTTAAGCTGATTAGTGAACTATCGATAAAGAGACGCCAATCATCTTTTTTATAGGTTAACCCTATCGCCTCCATTAACTTTTCAATATCGTTGCAATAAGCGAAATTTTTTGCATCATTGACATTGAAGAACTTTTGTAACTCTTTTTGGCGTTTTCGATATGCTGTTACTTTTGTACCTTTCGTCAGCAAATTATTTCCTTTCAAAAATGACGCCAGTCGTTCTGATTTTTCTGAGTCAAACACAAATTTGCAACAATTCCATCCAATTGGTTTTGTGTTATTAGGATTGGGTCCTTTGATGTTTTATTTGATGTACCTTCACCAGGGTTGAATTCTGAGGAGAAATCCATGGGTGTGACAGGGGTGGTTGTAGTACTGATACCTGTTTGAAGATCAGTACTTCGGTATGTTGGTACTGGAACGAATTCTGAGTGCGGTAATGGTAATTGGACACTTGACACTGCTACATAAGTTTTATTCTTTGTTTTCCTTCTATTCAAAGTTTTATTGTAGTTGGTACATCCATAGCAATTTTCTTCTTGATGTGGGCTATTATCTGACCAAATCATTGGTACACCAAAAGGCATAGCCTTCTTCTTTTCACTTTTCCATTGCATAAGAATTGAATAGCAATTAAAGCAAACTTTTTTAGGGGCATAGTTTACGTCATTGATAAACTCTTGCGAGAAATATTGTCTATAGATTTCCAAAAAAGAATCAGTCACATTGCCGCATTTTTCATCGCTTACTATGAAACGTCCACAAATATTACAAAAATGGTTCATTTTACATGTTGGTTCCGACATTTTTAATACAATATATATTATAGAATGTTTTTTTTTGTTAATTTTATGAAACTGATACACTTAACTTAAATCACTCAATAAATGAAATAGGTTCCAAAAGAATGAATAGCAAATTTTATCACGACCGAGCGAAAATTAAAAGACATCAGCTTCGGCTGAGTTTCGAGTCTTACCTGAATCTTTATTTTTGAAATTAGTTCGCATGCAACACAAATGTTTACAAATATTATTTTAATAGCTATTGATTGTTCCTGGAAATTCCCTTTCTTAATTGTATTCTGGGAATTTCCTTTTCCTTAATTATTTTTGGAGCATGCTTTCTTCTCGGAAAATCCCTTTTTTAATCCATACTTAGCATTTCCTTTTCTTTAATTGTTTTTGGAATGTTCCTAATTCTTGAAACTTCTCTTTTTAATTACTTCTACCGAAATCGATATTTATTTAATGGTTTTGGGGATTTTTAATTACTATGTGTTTACTAGGAATTTTGGGTTTTTTTACATTAGTTTTATGTAATGAATGTGTGTATATCGCACAAATTTTCGACTGATACTATATTTTTTTCCATGATATTTATGTCATGGATTGAAAACTATATTTTAGATAAGAAAAAAAGCGAAAAAAATGAGTTGCTTGCCAGATATTAAGAAATAATAAGGAAAACGTTAATTTTTCGAACATTTTGTGACTTTCGTCAAAGTAGCTGCCAAAGTATTTAATCCCGTAATTTTCTTTTCAAATTACATTTATTTAAGAAACTGAGAAGCATATTATAGACCACACAAAATGTAGAAAAGACTTAGTTTTGTTGAAAATATTTTCAAAAAACATGAAAAAAAAATAATTTTTCCAACATTTTGCCTCATAAGTACCATAAAAATTTTCGAAATCAATTTTTTCAAAAATTGTAATTATTGCACAGGTCTCTAGCAATAATTTGGCTTTTACAGATTGAAAAAATATCAATTAGTCGACGAGTTATAGCCAAAAAACCATATAAACAATATACTGAAAATCGGCATTTGACTGCAAACTTCGAAGGCCGATTAAAAAAAAATTCGAACTAACATAAACAAACGCCGCGATACGGGTCTTCTAATTTCGCCTCTATTTTCACCCGCCACTCTCAGAATGGACCTAACTTTTGCTAACCTGAATTTGTTCCACAGTGTAGTTCCGTTATATTCCGAGAATAATTTGTTGTATGCAAAAATCGTACAAAAGTGAAATTATGGGTAAAATACGCACGAACTTATGGACTGACCGGATACTAATCTTACAATAACCAATTAGCCGATTTGTTGCACGCAAATCGGTTTTTCGGCTTCAATGCCCTACGAAAAATTTAATCGTCGAAAAAAAATCCTCACAGGAGAAATATTTCCTTAACAATTGCATTTCAATTTTCCTGTTTTTGAGAATTCCGTTTCTTTTTTTCAGACGCCCCAGAGATTCACTTTCACTCAGTCAATTTTCAATGCTGCACAATGAAAATTTAGGAAATATTGTTCAAGAACTGCATTATTATTTGGAAATTGACTGTGTAAATTGACACTAACTGCACCACAAAAACAAAAATCTTAAAAACATACAATTTTCTAAACCGAATCAGGCCAACCTGAATTGTGAAAAATAATTCAAGCGTAAAATGGTTGTTCTTTCTATGCAAATTTAAATGAAAATTTTCATCAAATCATTTTTTTTTTTTTTCTTCAACTTTTGCACTTGACATACTGAAACAAAACACCACAAGCATAACCAATTTTCTCACAGCCAACCAAATTTCCTACATTTTAAGGAATCAAAAAAGCAAAACAAAAAAGCAAAATAATAAATTCCATACAAATGGCTCAACTCCCATGGCACTGCCGAAATTTTTGAAATTCGCAATGCTGAAATATCGTTGCAAAAACTTCTCACTTTCCCTGGGTGCACTGAATTGTTGTGGACAGTTGGACACTAGCCGAATAGCCGAAATATTCCACATAAATACAGACTACAACAAAATCTCTTTGTAGGTATTTGTATACAATACAATCCGATATAAACATACACAGCCCCGCAACCGTGTGCTCGAATGTGTGCACTTCCTCACCACTCCCTTTGCTTTCATATAAATAACTTTCTCTTCTACATATTTTCTCTCACACTTTGTGCTTTTGTTTGCTTCTGCTCAGCTTTTCGACTTTTCGATTGTCATTTATTGTTCGTTTTAATTAACAATCGGCTCCCCAAGGCAGGCTAATGAGAGGGACTGTGAGTGCCTGAATATTTATTTTGACAAATATAACTGATGCACTGCACTTACCTACATATACGTTTGCAAGTATGTGTGAGGTAGTTTGCTATTGTGTTTTTGTCTCACAGCAGAGGATATCAATTATTTTATGCTGTCTCAATGGCATTAAAAAGTTTCGAGAGCTTCGCTTGCATAAATACCTTCACATATAAACAAATAAATATGCACATACTCGTATACATGCTCTCATATCCAAATGTACATATGTATGTATGTGCTCTTCCAATTATTGGACTATTTTTATGCACCAAGTGGGACGTACGAGTGATGCTAGGCAATTAAAGGTACGGCAAGAATGAGTGTTGAGCAATCTACCTATAATATTATTACTGCTCCATCTGCTGGGAGTATGCAGGTTGGTTTGAAAATTATGATTTATGGTTCATTGTCAAGTCATTGAGCGCAACATGATTGAAAAAAACTGAGCCACGTGATAAAGCGCCTTGTGGGTTACGGACCAAAAAACTCCGCACGATAAACCTCATTTTTAAAATAGTGCGTTTAATATAAAATATATACAAAGAATAAAAATTAAAATTTAACTTCATTATTTAAATTTACAGATGTGCATAGGTCTCTAAAATTTCAGGTTCTATAAAAAAAATAAAAAATTAATAAGTTCGAAGAAAAATACTCTTCTTCACCTGACCTTTCCAAGGTATAGTAGACCTTCCTTTCTCTCCGTTACCACCAGCTAGCACTGCATCGCATACTTTCAGATCCGGAGTCTTGTATCCATTTAGACGTCATGACCCAGCCAACGTAGACGCTGGCTCTTTATTCGTTGCGCTATGTCTGCAGGGTCCATCACTCGAAGTGTAAGCAATTTCAGACCGCTCGCACAGCTTATATACGGGCATCAGCTGTTTGTTGGCTAAATGACAGTCCAGAGTGTTGTTTACAAACGCGCAGATAAAAGAAAATCAGTAATGGATTTCAAACGTATTTGTGTGATTGCATTACATTTGGCTGGAAAATCACAACCAGCAATTGTTCGTGAGGTCAAGCACCTTAAAGTAAATCAGGTGTTTGTTTATCGCACCACTACTAGTTACAATGATACTGGTAGCATCGCGAAACGTCATGGAGGTGGTCATCAAAAGACTGCAAAGTCACGTGAAATGGTTCAAGAAATGAAGAAGCGATTTTAGCGCAATCCACAACGAAGTGCCAATCAGATGGCGAAAGAACTGAAAATATCTAACCAAAGCATCCGCCGCATACTAATGGTTTAGGACGCTGTAACCGCTCAATCGTTTTCATCGAGCCTGGCGACAAGGTAAATGCGAAATTTTATGGGGAAAGTATTTTGGAGGTTGCTTTGAAGCCGTCGGCAGACAAACATTTCGGTGGCTGACCATAGATGTTTCAACAGGACTTGGCATCGTCCACACAATGGATCTCGAATTCACTAGACGCGAATCTGATGGGCTATTCTCTTTGGACCATTTTGGAGATTAAGGTCCGAACTAAGAGATTCACCAGTCTTGAGGCGCTGACAACAGCCATTGTCCACGAGTGGGTCAAAATACCTGCAAGTCACCCTGCACGACACTAACCACCTTTTCACATGCACCATCAAACCCGCTCATCCAACACCCTTCTCCCTCTGAATCCAACCTGTCGAAACTGCCACTTTCCTGGGCCTACTATTAGATGAGCTTGACGAAGACGACCGGTGATTACACTACACTGACAGGGCAAAGTTACTGATACAACAACAACAACAAACTGCAAGTCCCATTCGGGCAGCTTGAGATTCGTTTCTGGACTATCTCAAGGGCATAGTCAAAGCAAAAGGTGGTCATATCGAGCAATAGTAAATTGATTCTTCATTTTATATTATTTTCACAAATTTTTCAATTTTAATTTAATAAAAGTAATTTTCCAAACTAAATTTATGGCCTTTTTAATTGGTTACACTTCGAGTGTCGTCGCACAGCTCATACAGCTCAATGTTCCTTCGGCTGTGATATTCGCCGTCGCCAAGGAGAAAAGGTCCAAACATCTTCGGTAAAAGCTTTCTCTAGAATACTCCAAGTAACACCTCATCGGATATTGTCTCTATATAAGCTTCTGCGCCATGCGTTAGGACGGGCGTGATGAGAGCCTTGTGGAGTGTTAGTTTTGTTTGTCGAGAGAGGACTCTACTACTCAATTGTCTACTTAGTCTACAAAGTAGCATTTGTTGTGAAGAGGGATCCTCCGTTGGATATCAAGGCTGGCTTTTATATCGGCCTTAGTGCTGGTCTTAGATATTTGCTGTTAGGAATTGTCTAACATAACAACTACAAAACTATGGCCTTGTGGATCATTTAATGTGTAAAACAAAAAATGTATTGCTTCCTGAAAACAAACGTCCATTTGGACATGTCGAATACAATAGTAACGTTGCGTTGAGAACTATTGTAGAGTTTTAACGATATTCGATTTAAAGATATTCATTTCACGAACGCAGTTGCTTGTGGTGAAGCCATATCAGAGTTAAAAGAACTCGCAAAGAATGATTGCCGATTTCGAATTCGGCATTCCGAGGAAAAATCTGAATGTAATGAAATATAAAAGTATGATTTTTGGGAGAAATACGAGGAAGAGTTGTGAAATACTTAATTTAGAAGTAAATCCTTTAGTGGAGTGGGAAAAAATTAAACTTTATTTCCCATCCGCTTGAAAAATTTCACGTGCTTTTTTAGTTGTTTTGGTTGTTTTCTGTCCCTTGCGAAATATTTTTCTCGAAAGCAGTTATTTATTTAGATAAATTGCTTTTTTGTACCCCCGTCAGAGAATACAATCCGTTATGCTAAACGTACAAACGTTAATTTTTGTGCAATTCTTTTTTTAAATTCAAAGAAACCAATTACAAAAATAAAAAATAAAATACCTCTGATTTTAATTATGGTATTTAAATTTTTTACCCGATACTTTAATCTATGCGATTACTCGTTACTCGATCAAATTTTGCGTAAAGCTAAACAAAACGAGTACCGAAACCATTGGGCTACTCAAGAAAGCTTACCTGAGGGCAAGAGAGAGAGTGAGGGGTGGCACACGGGCCAGTCGCCACTACCCAAGAAGGCGCGCATGTCGAAATCCAAGGGCAAAACCATGCTGATCATCTTTTTCGACTCTCGAGGCATCGTCCACAAGGAGTTTGTACCTCCAGAAAGCACTGTAAACGCGGCATTTTACAAAGAAGTGATCTTTCGGCTGAAAAACCGCGTCGCCCGGGTTCGGCCCGACCTCGTCAACAATTGGACCCTTCATCACGACAATGCGCCGGCGCACACCGCCTTCCTCTGCACCTCTGCTTTGGCCAAGATGGGGGTTCCGGTACTACAGCCCAGACCTGCCCCCTCCGGACTTCTTCTTGTTCCCGCGCCTGAAAAGAAAGCTGAGGGGGAGGCGTTTCGACTCCATCGAGGCGATCCAAAAACCGGTGACAGCCGAATTAAACGCGATTCCGGCGGATGAGTTTAAAAAATGTTTGCTGCAGTGGAAGGACCGCTACCAGCGGTGTATTGACGCTCAAGGGTCCTATTTTGAAGAATATTATTTGTATAAGCCAAAAGGTTTAATAAAACTGCTTAAAAAAATAAGGCTCATTACTTTTCAATCAAACCCTATATGTCTGCTGTCGCATAAATATTCGCACATATCAGCTAGACTTCATGCGGTGAGCGAGGCCGCAGCACAAACTGGACTAAAAATCAATATCGCGA
The DNA here is from genome assembly GCA_037575425.1 of Anastrepha fraterculus. Classification (NCBI taxonomy): domain Eukaryota; kingdom Metazoa; phylum Arthropoda; class Insecta; order Diptera; family Tephritidae; genus Anastrepha; species Anastrepha fraterculus. The sequence continues at coordinate 1,446 of JAYXIM010004559.1, read as the reverse complement.
AGACTAAAGTTATGCGCATCAACACCAGCGAATCGCAAGCTCTTCAGATTGCCGGCACACCCTGGAAGATGTAGATGAATTCTGCTACCTGGGGAGCATTATCTCCAATACCGGCGGGTCAGCAGCTGGCATACGTAACCGTATATCCAAGGAATGCGCTGCATTTGGCACGCTGGATAAGGTTTGGAGAGCGTCTCACATCTCAAGGCATACCAAACTCAAGATTTTCAATGCCAACGTGAGCTCCGTGGTGTTGAATGGGTGTGAAACGTGGAACATATTGGCATGTGTACTAGAGTCACTGCAAGCCTTTCTTAATCGTTGCCTACGCAGGATTATGCGCACATATTGGCCCCGGGTTATTAGTCCACCAGTCTACATATTAATATTAGCAAACACCAGTCCACATAGAAATTCAACGCCGTAAGTGGAAATGGATCGGTCACACGTTGAGAAAGCCCCACGATGACATAACAAGAACAGCCCGGGATTGGAACCCCAAGGCAGCCGCAGACGTGGGAGACCAGCCAATATGTGGAGGCGTCAGGTCGACGCAGAAGCAAGAAAAGCAGGCCGTGCGTGGAACGAAATTAAATGTTTAACCTTAGATAAAATTAATTATAATTTGTTTATTGAGGCCCTATGCTCCATCTAGGAGCCTCGGGAAAATATATATACAAATCTTGATTTACAAGAATAAATAAAGATTTTTCATTTTACAACCAAATTCACCTTACTTTTTGCCCACAGTAGTGTATAACTCACTCATTAACATTCGGTGGAATGAATTAGGTTAAATATTTTTTCTCTTTATTCCCATAATGAAATGGAATCAGTTAAGATTTACGGATTCGGATCAAATTTATTTGGCTAGCTTTTTTATATTTCAAATGCAATTTCATAATTCAGTGTTTGAAGAAGTCCTCGCTCCAAATGGAGAACAACTTGGGAAGCTCATTTCCGAAATCTCGCGTCAGTTTTATGTCGTCACGAAAATTCTGCAAAGGCTTGAAAAGGTAATAATCGCTTTTCTTTGAGTTTGCACTGTACGATGCTTGCAGAAGAACCTCGCGTTCAAGATTGCGCAGTTTCTAGCTCAGCGTTAAAAATATATGCTGCTAGTGTTGTCTTGATAGAACACAGCACCCTTTTTATTCGCCAATTCTGATGACTTCTGGTCCATTGCCTGTTCCAATCGCTTATCTGCTATTCACAGTAGAGGGCCAAAATAAGTATTTGGCCCGATGGAAGCAGCTCATGGGGACTCATTTTCTTACAAGCCCACCAAACACACAAAATAACTAGTTTGGTCATCAATATGGACTTGCCGATCATTTGGACGAACTCACGATATAAATTTATGCGGATTTTTAAGAAATTTGAGAAATAAACTCGAGTGTGGGAAGTACTTACTTACTTTCAACTTTTAATTCCACATCGCTTAGA
>JAYXIM010004558.1:0-12619 GCA_037575425.1 Anastrepha fraterculus | reverse complement strand
CGGCCCACTCTCTGGGCAACCATTATAACTTAACCTAACCTCATTGATTTCTGACTACAGTCCCAACTGGAAAAAAATCTGACAAAAAAAATTTTTATCGAAAAGAAAATTGTATCGATAAAAACAATTGTAAGTTTTTTATAGAAACAAATTTTTAGCAAACAATTAAATTTTTTATCAAAAAAATTTTAAGCAAAAAAATAAAACTTTTTCCAAATAAAAAAATGTTCCAAAAACATAAAATTTTTCTTCACATTTTCCATAAATTTTTCTCAACAAAAATTTGTAAAAAGTATACTTTATACTAAAAAATTAAACAAAAAAATATTATAAATATGGTACTGACAAAAATAGGAATAAAATTTGACAAAAAAAATTTGTATCGAAAAAAAAATTATCGAAGAAACCAAACTTTATCGAAAAGTTTTTTATCGAAAAACATAATTAACAAAAAACTAAATTTTTTATCGAAAAACATTTTGAGCAAAAAAATAAAGCTTTTTCTAAGAAAAATGTTCCAAAAACATTAAATTTTTCCAAAAACAATAAATTTTTCTAAAAACAACATTTTTCTACACATTTTCCATAAATTTTTCTGAACGAAAATTTGTAGAGTATACTTTATACTAAGGAATTAAACCAAAAAATAGTATAAATATGATAATGACAAAAATCTGACAAAAAACATTGTTATCGAAAAAAAATGTATCGAAAAGTTTTTTATCGAAAATAATTTTTCACAAAATAATACACTTTTTATCGAAAAAAATTATCGAAAACAAACTTTTATCGAAAAAAAATTATTGAAAAAAAAAATTTTTCCAAGAAAACTGTTCCAAAAACATTAAATTTTTCCAAAAAGATTTAATTTTTCTAAAAACATTAAATTGTTCTTCATATTTTCCATAAATTTTTCTCCACAAAAACTTGTAAAAAGTATACTTTATACTAAAAAATTAAACAAAAAAATATTATAAATCTCATTACAAAAATAGGAAAATATCTGACAAAAAACATTTTTATCAAAAAAATTTTTATCGAAAAAAAAAATGTATCATAAAGTTTTTTATCGAAAAAAATTTTTAACAAAAAATTCCATTTTTTAACGAAACAAATTTTTAACGAAACAAATTTTTAACAAAAAAATTACATTTTTAAACGAAACAAATTTTTAACAAAAAAATTACATTTTTTCCAAGAAAAATGTTCCAAAAACATTAAATTTTTCCAAACACATTACATTTTTTTGAAAATTTTTCTACACATTTTCCATAAATGTTTCTCAACGAAAATTTGTAAAAAGTATACTTTTTACTAAAAAATTAAACAAACAAAAAATTTAAATATGTTAAATATGCTAAAAATTTCTTAATTTCTTCGCTTTAAAATACTCAACTATTCGAATTAATTATATTAAATCTTTTTAAATTACATTACATTTCTTTCAAAATTTTTTCGACTTACTTATAACGTAAGCGTACTAATAAGCAATTTTTTTAAAGACTTCATGACGATTTCCAAGATGATTGACCTGGAACCGCTTATGTTATTTTATTTTTAGAAATGATTTGCTGCAAGGATTTTTAGTTTTGTTATCTTACGAAGCAAAAAAAATTATTTGTTAAAAATGTTTCATTTGTCAACATAGTCTTCTTTAAGCATAATTCACATAACACAACGTTTCTGAAAATGACACGACTTCTTGAGCCTATTGAGGTCTACAGGGATGGGCATTTTGCACTAGCATTAAAAACTTACTAGCAGTTAAAATAAGGGTTTCATTATCCACAAATCTTCTGTTTTTTAATGTTTTAACTATCCGCTTATTGCACTATGTGCAACCCTGGAGGTCTCTCCAGATATTTGTTTCATCGCTGACATCTTCTTTCGTTCACATTTCTACACTCTATTCTTTGCGTTATAGTATTGGATGGGCGAACACATGAAATTCTGTTTTCTGCCCACAAGCGTTTGTCTCGAATGGATTGCACAACAAATCTACACACACTTTACAGTTCTTTTAAACGATGCTTCTTCGCAAGCTTCTTCTCCTGGGCTTGTGATGGCAGCGCCATTTCATTAGGGAAGGGCTACCCTCTACTTTAATCCATTAAATCAAATTTCAAGCAGCACTCAATTTTCTTACTTTATTTAAATTACTTCCGACAACTTTCGCCTATATCAACTAGATTTAAGTAATAAAAAGGCGCGCTAATTGCAATTTCCCTATTTGAGTGTGAATTTTTTTTTTTGCAACTTCAAATTTTTGTATCTTTAATCACAGAGAATTTACTTATTTCCAACTTTAAACACAATTTTGTCTAATCTTCTCTATACCATAGCGACACTTCTATCTTTTGTTGTTGATGCGCCGCAAAGTATGCTATAATCCTATAAACAACGTTGGTTTATTTATTTCGTTAGCTGCTTTTGTTGCTTACGACAATCAGCTTTTTGTGGTTGTCGTCGCACTACCATATGGTTGCACGCAGTTAAGCGAATTCAGCCTATTTGCCGGCGTTCAGCTTTTTCCTTATCCATTGCTCGCTCGACTGCCTCCTCGCTCCTGGCTGTTCTAGTTGTAGGCGCATGAAAGCGATAATGTGTGAAATACAAACAAAATTAAAGCACTACACAGCAGGCAGTCGAGCTGATGCTAGTGTTCCGTAATTTTTGTTACGTGTTTTCTTGTTTATCCAAATATTGGCGTGAGCAAGCAAAATGGAGCAGGCTAAGCATTTAGGTTAGCAGTGCCTAAGTTTTATTTATTCTCTTTTGCTGTTTTCGGTTAAGTTTGAGGTGATTTTTAAAACAACAGCAGGCTCAAGTATTTTCGTTTCAAAATCTAACGTTTTTTTAATTCGTCCTAAGGAAAACAACTCGTGGATTTTGCACCATGACAGCGCAGCGTCGCACATCATTATCAGTGAATTTTCGACCAAGAACCAAGACCAAGACCAAGAATACCATCTAACTAACGGCCATCGAATTCGACTGATATGGCCTTGCAATTTTTTTTTCTGTTCGATCGAGTCAAAAAACCACTATCTGGAACGCGTTCAAGTAACCGAAAAGAAGTATAAATAAAAAAAAAATAAATAATTGGCGCGTACACTTCTGTTAGGTGTTTGGCCGAGCTCCTCCTCCTATTTGTGGTGTGCGTCTTGATGTTGTTCCACAACTGGAGGGGCCTACAGTTTCAAGCCGACTCCGAACGGCAGGTATTTTTATGAGGAGCTTTTTCATGGCAGAAATACACTCGGAGGTTTGCCATTGCCTGCAGAGGGGCGACCGCTATTAGAAAAATGTTTTTATTAATTTTGCTTTCACCGAGATTCGAACCAACGACCTCTCTGTGAATTCCGAATGGTAATCACGCACCAACCCATTCGGCTACGGCGGCCGCCTACCGAAAATATAGTTCCAGATGAAACGCTGGCTTAAGTGCGTCGTTACAGTAGATGGAGCGTTGCTGTTGTTGTTGTTGTAGAAGTGGTTGAGTATTTCCACTGAAAAAATACTAATTAGTGACCAGCATCGTTTTACTACCACTGTCCTCGTGTGATGATGTCTTTTTTTCAAGACAGATCCATGTAGAGAGGCAGCAAATTCTTTATCTCGATGTCTGAGATCTCATTTATTTGCTGTAAGAAAAAGGATTACTGAAGGAGCGGAGTCGTGCCCTAACTAGCCCTGTACATTCACATAAGTAGTGGAAAAAACTTTTCATCACCACTTCCGCTTGACAGCTTCTGCAGATGGGATTGAAGGGGAGGTTGAGTCCAGGTACATGATTCCCTACTTTCCAATGATCTGTAAGGGTTGCAGTGATGTGTGAAATGTTTGGTCGAGAACATACTAACAGGTGATTCGACCTTTGGATTTTGTACGACGGTCATGTGTTTCTTGTTGTAGTACATGTATATAGTTAATTGCTTCCATCTTCTTTCGGCTAAAGCATGATAGTGTGAAGAAATGGATGCTTTTAATGTGTTGAGTAGGGTGGAGACTACCTGGAGACCGCCTCTGCTAAGTCTATTGTCGAAACTTTTCTTGCTAGCTCATCCGCTATCTCATTACCCCGTATGTTCCTATGACCGGGAACCCATATCAGAGTAATTTCAAACCAATGACTAAGTAATTCCAGTTCGTCTCTACACTGTAAAAGTAGTTTCGATGAAATGGAGTTGGAGTCTAAGGCTTTAATAGCTGCTTGACTGTCTGAGAAGATAGCAGCTACACTTACACCAACTTCCTTCTAGAGTTTAAGTGATTTACATGCTTCTCTGATCGCTAATAATTCTGCCTGGAATACGCTGGCATAGTCGGAAAGTCGAAGTTGGTTTGGCTAAGTTGAGCTCTTCCGAATGAAGCCCAGCTCCCACACCACAGTTCATCTTAGAACCGTCAGTATAGATTTCGATATCATCATATCTTCCAATCACATTCCCTTTGCTCCATTCGGCTCTCGGTGGAAAACGTACCGTAAAGTCTTTCTTGAAGTTATGGTCGGAAACTGTGTAGTCTGATCTGTTTTTGAGCAGCGAGGGTCCCTGTAGGAAAATCTTTCTGTGACCGTACGACCTGTTGTCCAACTTCCTATGTCTCTGAGTCTCACCGTGCTGCAAGTAGCGATTGTTTTTATATGTAAATCTAATGGTAATAGATGAATTAATACATTGAGTGCTTCAGTAGGACTGGTGCTAAGCGCTCCTGCAGATACACGCTGTTCTTTGTATCTTGTTCAGCTTGGTTTGGTTGTATTTCTTTTCTGTTGCCGGCCACCAAACTAGTGCTGTGTGTTAGTGTTAGTATTGGCCTTACAATAGCTGTGTAGGACCAATTGGATAGTTTTGATTAAAGACCCCATTTTTTTACCCAACATTCTTTTACACGAGTAAAGTGCTATATTCGCTCTCGTACTATGGGGCGTACTATGAAGGCGATAATATTACTTTTAAAGAAAAAAAATGTATTTAGAATTTTTTGCATATATTCCGGCAAATTTTGAACACAGAGATCTACCTTGTATTTCCTATCTGTCTATTTCAAAGCTTCCTTAGTTTGGCTATAAATTTTACCTTCACGCGTGGGTTTTTTGAATTTTTGCTCGCTCAGTTGCCTATGGTCACTGTCCCTCGCTTAAATGTTTCCTTCACTCAAACCTTCGATCGAAACTTCCAATTACTCATTCTACATCTTAAATATAATTCCCTTTTTCATTTAAGCATCTTTATTTACTTCCATTTCATTCATCATTCGCCAGCTTTTGTCTCGCTTGAATAACTTTTATGAATATATTTCATTTGTATTTCTAAGCTGATTTTATTTGGCCTTTCTGCTTGATTTTCTAGAAAGATAAAAAACTAAAACATTTTGCCTATACCGTTCCTTATTTTGTCTTTTATTTATTTAGATTTTATTTCGGTATGGAAATTAATTTCCATATACTGAATTTCAAATTTGAAAATCCATTTCTAATCTCATTGTGGTAACAAAAATATAAATGTCAGTATGCGTATGCGTATGCTATTACGCATATGCTAATGTATATGTATACGCATATATGTACATTAGGGTGTCCCTTATATGACAAAAAAAAATGTGTTTTTCTAATTTCGAAATGCATACCCTCTACATTTTTCACTAATGCTATAAGATACTCAAATATAGATTTTCATCTCTCTAGCATAATTACAACCAGTGCCGACCGAGCTCCAAAGTTTAGTAAAAATCGTGTTTTGTCCTAAAATTTCGGTTTGCTATAAAATCACTATAAATGCAATAAATTAAGTGAATAAAAATGAAAATTAAATGAGATGAACATTAATATTTAATTAAAAACATAAAGTAATAACAATCAGTCAGGTTAACTCCCTCTTAGAGCAGCTTTTTTACAGTCCACATACAATTTCCTATGTTCCTGGACACAGCGCAGCAAGAACTGTTTTTGTTCTTCTTCAGTCGTGATAAGTTCGCTAAACTCTGGCATTAGGTTAGCAGCCCTTTCAGCAGTATCATACACAACCCTCAAATGACTTATTCTTATTTTAGCTTCCAGAATAGCAGCATTGTTATCCCAAGAAGATACATATTCCTTTTGAAAACAGTCGTCGATCTGCAGTCGTGATAAAAATGGTTTGCCCTTCTCCGATACGAAACCATCCAGTGTTTTGTCTGAAAAAAGAAAGATAAATCAAATAACGAAAAAAAATGAACAAAAGATTTAAAAATATCACAAAAAGTCAATTTAACTTACCAAACAAATTTTGAGTCAGTTCTTCCTTCGACGGGTCAGAGCGTTTGTTCAAATCCGAGGTTTTAACCCTGTTGAAGCTGGTCATCATTTTCCTTTTAGTTTGGCTATCAACTTCATCATCAAGAAGTGTTGGAATGACTGTCTCTTCACATAAATAACACAAATGGTGACTAAACTTACTGAGAAGCTTTGGAAATAATTGCGTCAACTTTTTCGTACGCTCTTAACAACTTCAGGAAGAGCAAATCTTCGTTAGTTCGCCACTGTGCATTCGAGCCAAGCTTTAACATACAACATCACGACAAACACGACAAATAAACAAGCATCTTTTAGAGACTTTTTTTCTTCGCAGTCATTCTGCATTGTGACTGAAGTAAATATATTTTTGAAGAATAGATCGCTTGCGCCAACAGCGTGCCCGATACATAGCTTCGGGGCGCCCTAGTTTTAAATCTTCCTCTGTGTCACCTCCTAAAAATATGTATTATGCACAGTTCGGCCAATGCGCGGTAGTCATCCCTTACAAAACCTTTGTCTGATTCTGTCTTATAAAATATTAACAAAGCTTCAATGTGTGACTCGGCAACACGTTCTTGTATCAAATTAAGAGAAGGTTCAGTGTTACTAGAATCTATGTTTTTCCAATTTTCACCGAACTTTTTGAACATCTTAGTCTTGGCTTCAAAGACAGCTTTTAGGACCAATTCATAAACATGATGACATCAGGCGAAAAGCAGCAATTCTCTTCCTAAAGTTTGCGCCAAAACAGCACAAGCTCCATTAAAACGGCCAGTATTGGAAGCTGTTGTGCCACAGCAAGCTATTTGTGGGTTATCAAGAAGTCAAAGAGAGCTTATGAGAGAGCTATTAAGACGACCTAGCTTGATGTTTTCCAGAAAAACTTTCTAGTTTTGGCACTGCAAGAAGCTGTTCTCTATTGTCAAACGAAGCAATAACTGACAAAAGCGTTCCTCTTTTGAACTTCATACATCCAACCCGAGTAAGAGTTTTCCATCCCAATGGGCTGTGACTACTTCGGGTAGCATGTTTTGGAAGTCAGATTTTATTGCTTCTGCCCTTGATTCTCTAGTTTCAGTACGAATTCGCTGAATCGAGGATTTGTTAATAGGGAAATTATCGCTACTCAAATCAAGCGTTTCTACCACCGTATTTAGAATTAAGAGGAGTCTCTAATACTTAACTGGCATCGATCTAAAGCAGCAACTAGTTTAGGTGTTATGAGATTCTTTCTACCTCTTTTTGAACTTTGTTCATGGCGCGGAACGTCCGGTAAGCTAGTTGAGAATTCAAGATCTGTTCTTCGCCTGAATCTTGCACACTTTCTTAGTTATTTGTAGTAGAAGAAGATGCAAGAGCCAGTGATTCGCTTTGTCTTACAATCCTTTCCTCTTCTTCCAGCCGTCGTCGTCAAGATTCAAGAAATAAAACAAGAAGTTAAAAGTCACAGCGCAGTACTCAATTCAGTTCCAACTTCTACGGACAAGTTTAAATCGCAAGTCGACACGGGTTATCGGTAATAAATCGAGCTAGTATTTTTTTATAGACAATATTGGCTTATTACTAAACTTTTACACGGTATGCGTAAAAATATTGAACTTGCAATTTAAGGGGCACCCTAATACACATATGTAAGTACAATTGCATGCAAATGAAAGTATGCTTATGAAAAGAATGTTTAGAAAATTAATTTGCTGTACTGGAAACTAATCGGTGTATTCAAAGCTATCAAAACACATATCTGTTCTTGGTTGTAATTAATTGGAATAATGTGGGTAATGGCTGTATTTATTCCAAATTAAATTTTTCAATAATTCGTTATTGCTTTGTTGAGACAACTAAGCAAGACATAGTTTCATTTTCCTTTTTTGATTTGCTTTTGCATAGATGCTGCATTTATTTTGTGATTTCAAAATTTCAATAAAAAATCTTTAAAAGTATGCTTCAGCTTATTTAACTTGCTTACATAAATATGGTTAAGGCGTTCAATTGAAGAAGTATACCTTCAACTTTTATGACGACTTTGGAAAAAAGCCATATACGAGGGCGTTTCAATAAGTACCCGTGTTTGATGACAGATGACAAAAACAAATTTCAGACTGATTGATAAGTGACTTTGGATTTGGCAGCTATTCGAGTAAGACGTGTTTCGTGATTTTCACTAAGTTGGAAAAAGTGTAGTATCGGTCGGTAATTCGCTTTTTGTTTTTGGACGGAAAAAAATGTGAGGCGATAGAAGCAAAGTTGGATGCGCTCTATGGGAATGCTTCGCCTTCTATGACCACAGATAGATATTGGTTTAAGAAATTTAACCCTAGAACGTCATCCTTATTTATTGTACACTAACGTCATCCTTCGTCATTTTGACTACGATGTATTTTAAAAAGCTGTAAAAAAAGTTGCCAACAAAAATAGGTATCAAAATTGATTTGTTATTTTTATTTAGATACTTTAAAATTAATATTTAACGAAACTCATAAAATTTTATTATTTTTTTGGCGTAAAATTAACATTGAATAGCCTTCTTTCAATTGGCATGGTTTTTTAAACAACTTATTATATAACATTTCAAATAAAAAATAAATAACATTTTTATCCATTAAGTCTTATAGTTTCTTATAAATAATACATTAAACTAAAAAAGAAACATTAGTTTTAAGATAAATTATTTCATATAAAGCATGAGTCACAAGCTTCTATTTTGTGCTCGCCGCACAGCCTTTTCTTGCACTTTGCACAAACGACGTTTGTCATTCTTCGTTTAGCAGAAGGACAAACTGCGCATATTTTTCTTTTACCAGTTGAACTTTTTGGTATTTTGTTTTCAAATTCTGTAGATTTATTTATTTGAAGCTGATTCTCGATATCATTTCCTGTCCTTTAGTTGCTCTTTTATGAGTTCCGCAAAAAGTTTTTTCATAAAATTAACGCGATTTAGTGGCTTTTGACCACCTTGAAACACATTATGGGTATAAATTATATATGAATTAATGAAAGCTATGTTTAAAATTCCGAAAAATTGACATAATGGCCATCTGTTAGTTTTTCTTGAACAGCTCATAACACTGAACATCTGATCGAATGTATCAACTCTTCCTTTGGTACTATTATAAAACTCCACCATGTTGGGTTTATTTGTATTGGAATTGATAGTGCCCTGTTCGTTACAAGAGGATAAAAGATAAACCATTTTGTTTGGCTTCGGCTTATACGATAACAATGTTAAGTTGCTGTCGTAGCAAAACATGGCCGAACCGCACTTACGACCCTTTTTTTCTTTTAGCTGAACTGGAATTTCTCTTTTATTTGACCGAAGAGTGCCGACAATTGTCAAAATGTATGGGCTCTGCCCTAATGATTTTGCCAGAGGTATTGAAGTGAACCAGTTGTCCATTGTAATATTTCGGTTTGAGCCATGCACAGTTTTCGTAAGCTCTTTCACATAGAACTCTCCAAGAAGCATTGTAGTATTGTTCGAATTTTTGCCCAAATATGGAATTGCGCCCACCATATACTTGGTTCCACTATCACATAACATCACCATTTTAATTCCATATTTGGCAGGCTTATTCGGGATATACATCTTGAAACTGCACTTGCCTCGGAAAGCCAAAAGCTGTTCGTCCACTGTAAGGTATGGACCAGGACTGTAATTTTCCCTGCATTTTTTTACAAACATTTCCCATATTTTTCTGATGGGTGCGAATTTATCACCCACTAATTGCAGGCGCAGAGATTTATCGTCGAACCACAGGCAGGACATAAGAAATTGAAATCTGGCTTTGGTAAGAACGCTTGCGTAGATGGATCCAGAATAACACCTGTCAAATAATTCCTCTACAGATAAATGCTGATCTTTTTTAACAGCGGACAACACCAATATACCCATAACTGCATATATTTCATTTGCATTTGTGTTACGTCGTTGTGTCTGATCCGTATTTGCTAGTAAGATTGATTGGCGTTGATTTATTTCAACATTTGTCCACTTTACAACTTCGTCGACGATATCTCCTGTTATGAACTGTTTTACACTAACGGGTAGGCTCTCGACTTTTATGTACGATATTTAGCCCATAATGATGAGTTGTACCTTTAACTGATGACCATTTATGACCATTTTTCCCTCAAAGTATAGTTTTCTCACATGTAATAACGTTATCTTCATCCTCATCAGTTGCTTCATCTGATGAGCTGGTGTTTGCAACGAAATCCTCTTCCTCAACTTCTGTCTCACAACCTATTTCACTGTCATCGCTTTCAAATTCATCGTTGCTATCACAACAAGAGAGAAATTTCTCAATTGGTTTATCTGTTAGTGATTGTTGATTAGCCATTTTAGAGTTACGATAAAATTATTCGTACTAGAAAAGTACCCCGTCAAATCTGGAAGTTACACAAACGTCATCTTTCGTCATTTTGACTACGGCAAAAAATTATAAGCGAAAAAAAAAATACTTACAATGTGCGTTGTTTGCGGTACGTCTTCGTCCAGCAACAGCTTCTAACCAGCTAACGCTATCAGAAAAATCAGACCAAAACAATCTAAAAAAACCGGTTTTAATTTTAAAATAAAATCGCGCGTAGTCATTTTGACGAAGGATGACGGAGCAGGGTTAAAGGTGGGTGAACATTCCGCTTTGATGAGGAGCGACCAGGAGCAACTTAGTCCAAAGAAACACTTGTTGGCAAGAGAGAGATATTGCAACCTCTTTAAGTCACAGGCGGTATATATTTTTTTATATTCAGTAAAAATATTTTGCAGTCGATTGAGAAGCTAACATTCGAATATGTCTACTTTTTTGGTTTCGATCCTGAAATAAGTTTAATTGGTTAGCAACAGAAGTAGGCAGCGAATTGCTGCTCAAATTTTCTAATGCGTACTTGCATTCACAGCTGCAGTTACAATATATTGAAAATTTATAATTTATTTAACATTCATGCTTTCCCCATTTACTTCAATTAGTAACAACTAAACGCTTCCGCTATAAAACTTTAATGAATTTAATTTAAAATCTTAAATCTGTAATGCCTACGACTCTCTTAGACGCCGCTGAACGTAATTACTGAAGCATTTCATTTAAACTTTGCAAAACTCTTTAGCTGCTACTAACTAACGAATACATTTCGCACGTCTTCCAACTTGTGTTTAGTCATTAATTTTCATTTGTACGCCTGCCAAGTTGGCGCCTAACACGAATGTAAACGGAAATGAGTAGATGAAAAGAAAAAGTCGACTCAATAACTTTGCCGCCGTTAAAAGAAACAAGGACGTGTGAGTTTATTGAACGGCTATTAGGTTCTTTTTACAGCGAGCTCTTAAAACTAGAGGAATAGAATGGGAATGTCAAGGTTTCTGCCCAGTATTCGATTAACGAAGTTAGAAAGAAAGGACGAAGATTTTGTGACGTTGATGGTTTGAATATATAGAATGGAATCTGCTCCTTTCTCGTGTCTATACGAAGTAAGTAATCAGATAATCTAACGCTCAGCTGTCATGTCTTTCAAGCAGACATCTTATATATCAAAAAGGTAGCTACTGGCTGCTACTTGGATCAAGTCATCAGTGAGGAATTTGCGGAAGAATTGAATTGAGATCACAAAACGAGTCTCAATCACTTTCGTTCAATGGGATTTACCGAAAAATTGGGAGCCTGGGTGCCTCACGAGCTCAACGAAAAAACAAAAAAATTGCCTTCAAATTGCTTCTCAGCATCTCACCCGCCTTTGAGCAACACGCGGCCATCAACAACGGTTTTTCTTCCGAATCGTCACGGGAGATCAGAAATGGTGCCTATGTGTCAGTATGAAGCAAAGAAAGGAGTGGGAGTGAGCTCCAGGAGATACGTCAAAGCTGAGAGTCAAGCCGAATCTTAATCCAAAGAAGGTCATATGTTTTTGGTGAGACTGCTAGGGTATGGTGTAAGCTCAACAGGGACCTCTGCGTTGCCCAGCTACACCGCGTGAATGAGGCTATTGGACTGGAAAGAACTGATCGACATGGCCAAATTATACTCCTTTATGACAACGCCAAGCCCCATGTGCTTGCTCAAGTCGTCGAAGCCGCACTTCAAGAGCTCGAATGGGAGGTCCTTGCACCGACCGATTAACATTTTTTCCGCTCCCTGTCAAACCATATGATTGGCGTTACCTTCGATAACAAAAAAGGTCTTTAAAAACAGGCTCAACTACTTCTTTGACACAAGACCTAAATTTTTTTGAAAAACTAAAAATGTACCCAAAAATTGCAAAGTGCACCAACCACTTAGGTGCAATAGGGCCTTGAAAACAGAGCTTGAAGGAAAAAAATTTACTGGTCACAATGACGTTAAGTTACAGGTC
>JAYXIM010004555.1:0-12738 GCA_037575425.1 Anastrepha fraterculus | reverse complement strand
GGCAGTTCTGGTTTCAACAAGACGGCGCTTCACCACACGCAGCTCGTTGTTTTTGATGTCGAAAAATGGCGATTTTGACTGCCCACCGCGTTCGCCCGATTTAACGCCACCTGACTTCTTATGGTGGGGATATTTAAAATCAAAGGTTTATATTAAAAAGCCAAAGATCATAGGAGAGCTCCAGAACAACATCCGTGAGGAAATAGCCGCTATTCCAGCCGAAATGTTAGCTAAATCTATGGAAAATGCTGCAAAACGGGCACAATACGCCGAACAGGTTCAAGGCGGCCATTTGAGAGATATCATATTCAAAAAGTGATGTCAACAAATTTATTTGAACCAAATAAAATAATTATTATCGTCAACATCAAAAAAATTGTGTTTTTCTCTGATTTAAAAAAAAAAAAACACATGGGCTCGTCGAATATGGGCAACCCAGTATTTAGAGAGATTTCAATCCTCTCTTCAGTTTTTAGTAGTTTGTCAAGCATGAATATCCATAGTCGTGGTGATATCTCATTGCTTATGAAAGCGCCATGCATGATTTTGAAGGCATTTTCTATACGTTCCACTTCACTAAGGAGCCAAAAAATCCATTTGAAGTCATAAATTTCAAACTTTTAAGATTTGGCTTAGCAACATTTCTATTGGTGAGCCCCCTTAATATACGTAAGTACGTATGCACATATGTATGTATGTATTGGGGTACTATATTCGAATACAAACCAACTTTGATGGGACCTAAAAACTCATAAATACTCATACGCGTGATAGTACGACTTGATGAGGTTGACGTAAATGCGAGGTTCCGACTCGATATTCGACATCTGAGTGTTGCTTCAGCGGATTCCCCTTCACTTCATTCAAAACTTTACGCCACTCCAATGTGTGATGATTGCATTTTAATGAGTAAATTACAAATCATTGGACACGAATATGCATGTTCGGACAGAAAATGGAATTGAAAATGGAATTGAAAATATGTAAGTATGTACCAAAAAAAACAAACACAAACAACGCGCTTTGTTTTACAAAAATACAAAATTTACTGAATCGAAATCGTGAGAATTAACTGGGCGTCAATTACTTACCAGTTACCAGTAAATATTCATGCAATAATACATATATACATAAATACATTAAGTATACGCCAAAGTGACCAAAAAGTGTATTAGTATGTGCATAACTCTGAAAGTTGTCGCCTAAAAAGTAAAAAAAAAATTAGAAATATTTTTTATGCGTGTTTTTCGAACATAACTATGTATATGTGTGGGTGTAAGCGCTTCAAGTGAAAAAAAGTATTACACACAAACGCGAACTCGATAAATCTTCATAAACTTGTCACGTTTTCAGTTCAGTGCATAAATTCCTCAATGAAATTTCATTCGATGACGGTTAGGAGCTTCAAAAAGCAAACAAACCCCCGTATTTCGCTGGTCTATATATTAAACACGATTCTATATAGATATGTATGTATGCACGTATTCTTTTTTTACGAACGAGTATGTAGAAAATTCTACTTGCCGGCTTTCCCTGTCTGTTTGCTGCGCATGCGTAACGCACCAAAGCGTAAGGGCACTAAATATGCGTTTTCACTAAGCTTCAGCGCTGACTTAAATGCCGCAATGCTACAGCTTATGGATTGCACAGCTGATACGAGTATGTTGTTCGGAAATTTCCCCGCTTGATCGGCACTTTGATGTCCAGGGAGTTGTAGGAAATGGCAGCATATGCATTTTCGTATAATCTCTTTATAAGCAGGGGCAGAGTTCATACATACTACATATAATATTAGGAATAACTGCGTGGACTACAGACGCTTACTACCAATTACTTTTTGCATTGCCGCTCAACTTAAGATGACTTGTAAAGTAATGGGTTATCTTTGAATCTCATTACATCACGGGAAATTGACGATATGGTATAATTTGTATGATGGAGGCGCCATTATTTTTTTGAAGACTGAAGAGACAGAGACATTGTTTGCCGGTAATGTTAAGGGCTACCTATTATGAATTGATTTCGACTACAATTACTTCAGTGTTACGAATTTTTGGAGACTGATTCATCTTAAGAAGTAAGCTTTTCAGTTGTCATGCTTTTGGCTTACTTGTATTACATTTTGTAAATGTTCACCTTATCTCTCTAATATTGGCTGATAAGCCAACTTGGATGGCAACATCCGCGCGTATAAGGCTGGCAGTGATGAAAAAAATGAGAAAATTATCATAAGTGGACAGCCTCTGTAAGATATTGTGGGAGTATGTAAATAAGTATATGGTATGGGAAAAATTAATTTAGTATTTGCTCTTATCCAATTTCTGATATACGACTGAAATTTTCTCATAAGAAAAGAATGAAAGAAAAATGAAAAACTTTGATTCTTCTTGTGGATTGTTTTTATTTGGTCTTTTAATTTTTTTTACATCAAGTCGAGAGTATGATGTCATGTAAATGGCCGCCACCACAGTCGATTGCCGTTTGAGTCCTTTTTATGGCATTTTCCATCACTTTGGCCAAAACTTCCGCCGATAGGTCCTCACATTCTTGACGGATATTGTCTTTAAGAGCTGCAAGAATCTGAGGCTTAATGACATAAACCCGCGACTTCAAAAAGCCCCACAAAAACAAGTCTGGAGCGGTCAAATCAGGCGATCTTGCTGGCCAGTGCAAATCGCCAAAAAGGGAGATTAGGCGCCCGGGAAATGCATCCTTCAGCATATCGGTTGTGGCACGTGCAGTGTGTGCCGTTGCACCGTCCTGTTGGAGCCACATGTTTTCCAATCTAAATTCATCAAGCTGCGGCAAAAAGAACTCGTTGATCATTGCTCTGTAGCGCTCACCATTTACAGCAACCGTTTGGCCCGCGACGTCTTCGAAGAAAAAAGGTCCGATGACTCCTCCAGCGATAACAGCACACCATATAGTGACTTTGAACGGGTGCAATGGCTCTTCGTGGGTTACACGCGGATTTTCAGTGCCCCAGAAGTGTAAATTTTGGTTATTTACGTACCCGCTAAGATGGAAATGGGCCTCATCACTCATGATTATTTTTGACGAAAAATCATCTTCCTCTTGGTGGTGATTAAGGATGGTTTGAGCGTATGTTAGACGTGATTGGCGGTCAGCAGCTAACAGCTGATGCACCG
This sequence comes from Anastrepha fraterculus, assembly GCA_037575425.1. NCBI lineage: Eukaryota > Metazoa > Arthropoda > Insecta > Diptera > Tephritidae > Anastrepha > Anastrepha fraterculus. The sequence goes on along the minus strand of JAYXIM010004555.1, from coordinate 9,589 downwards.
TCTGGACTTTGTACGGAAACATCTTCAAATCTCGTACCAAAATTCGCTGTAAAGACCGTCGACTGATACCCATTTGCGTGGCACGTCGTCTGGTCGATGTCGACGGCGCTTCCATGACATCTTCGTCTACAGCAGCAATATTCTCTGCAGAACGGCTTCTCCGGGTTCTGCCACGCCTGGCAGCATTTCGTGTTGTGCCAGTCCCTTAGAGGCGAGCGGCTAAACGTCGCAGTGTTTCACCAGTAGGCGTTGGACGGCGAGGAAATCTGCGACGAAATTCAAGTTGTGCCAAAGTCACCGACCGATTATTGGTGAAATAAATAATCAGCAATATTCCGCGTTCTGGAGCAGCGTAGCGTAACATTGTTTATTAACGTGTATTTCGCATGTGTTTACTACACAAATGTCAAAACAGAACTGACATTAGGGGCCAATCGCAAAATTTATTGAATTTTCTGATAGGAGGATTACTTTAGCGCCACCTATTATATATATATAATTGGCGCATGCACCCGTTTTGGGTATTTGGCCGAGCTCCTCCTCGTATTTGTGGCGTACGTCTTGATGTTGTTCCACAAATGGAGGGACCTACAGTTTCAAGCCGACTCCGAACGGCAGATATTTTTATGAGGAGCTTTTTCATGGCAGAAATACACTCGGAGGTTTGCTATTGCCTGCCGAGGGGCGACCGCTATTAGAAAAATGTTTTTCTTAATTTTGGTGTTTCACCGAGATTCGAACCAACGTTCTCTCTGTGAATTCCGAATGGTAGTCACGCACCAACCCATTCGGCTACGGTGGCCGCCATATGCCGCACTGCCGTACTGGTTAACCAAAAATTGGCAGAGCATCCAATTATTGGTGGTACAAAAATCATAATCATGAAAATTAAAAAAAAAATTCAGCATATTTTAAGCAAAATTTTAAACTTTCTTTCTCTTTTCAAAAATGCAGTTTCTTTATAATGCCACTCATTAATTTTTGATGTAAAGTGTAAGTTTGAAGTGGCTCAATTGCGTTAATTTTTCATATAGCGAATAATTTACATTTTTAATTCCCTGTGTTAAATTTTTTTTAACGCAATATCTACATGTTGTAGAAGATACAGTCGGCAAGCATTTAGCGATCGAAATAATTGCTCAGAGCGTCTATGGACGACCTTTCTGTTAATTTGAAGACTGCTTTAAAGCACCGATTTTAGAATACCATAAACCCATTCCACCATTTTCTTCTTTCCACTCACAAATATGAAATCTGTTTTCATGAAAAAGTCAGCGTTATGATCGGTAAAATTGACAAATAAAAATACCGGGATGACGGGAGCGTTTTATCTGATGCATTTCGCCAAGTTCACTTTGGCCTCGCAAGACAATTCGCTAAATGTTTCAATTGATGCCACCGATCTGCGTACTCTAATGGCATTTTTGTGTGTCATTTCACCTCGTTGCAGCATGCAGCTATTGGATGAGTCACATTTGACGAAAGTCCGTGACTGGTATCCCAGTAACTCCAGCGAAAGTTCGAGATAAGCTATGAAGTTAGCTCAGTTGACAAGGCTGCACGACCTTATCCGAAGTAGCTTCAAATCAACGCACATCTTCCCTGAAAAGTGTTCTTCTAGTTTTATTTACATTTGCACTTCGATTTTTCAATTTGCACTCATACACGTGGCGTATTTGCTTTAAATTATTGTCTTTTAAAGTGTTACGTAAATTATCGAATTTGATTTCAATAAATTTTCTGTGAATGTTTTTTTCTCGTATTTCATAAAATATTTTGGAGCAAAAAATCTATTATTCCGACGAGCTCCAGAAAGAACATTGATACGTATATAAGTACATTAGGGATGGCCTTAATAATAAGGAATTTAAATTTCTTCTTTGATTGATAACTTATTTTGTTAAATTATTTAGAAGGTAACTATTGAAAATTCAAAATCAAGTGGATAGGATTTTGCGGATAGCGCCAAAATTAAGTTACAGCCAGAATGCTCTTAGATCGTATTTATCTTATATCTAATTAAATTATTATAAATATTGTAGAAAATTAATTTTAGAAAAAAGGTTTGTGACGTAACAACTTAGACAGAAATTAATTAGATTTGCTAATAAGAAGAAGCCACAGCAACATTAGCCAATTCATTTCAAACTTTGACACTTCTTCTTTATCTTAAATGCAGGTATGCCCAGCCCTTGGCTTGCGAAATATGTGAGCGAAAACAGCTATTGTAATTTCATATGCACATACAAAAATGAAATATATACAGGTGAGCCGATATTTTCTTCTTTAAACGTATAAAACTGCCTTTGCAAGAGCAATCAACGAAGTCTCAATATATGTAAAAGCTTTCATGTTTGCCCAGAACATTTGCAAAAAATGTTGTAAATTCAAAAAATATTTTTAAATGTTTACACTCACGTACAGGTTAAAATACCGAGCGGCTAAAGCTCAGAGTAAAGAAAATGCTGGGAAAGGAAAGAGATAAGCTATTTAGTAATCCACTCGGTAGAGATGGCATTAAGTAGATAGACAGCGCTGCCATAACGCTGCTTATGGCCATCCGATCTTTTAAAATACATAATGGGGCATACACTAAATACCTTTAATTTTATGGAATCCCACATAAGCTGACTAAAAACAAAATACACTGCAATTTAAATATGAACAAAAACTTTTACTAGAAGCAGTATACTTACATTTTACTTTTGAGATGAAGAGTGAGATTGTTTCACAGCTTTATAATTTATTGTTTTAAAGATTGGTGTTATGTATGACAACTGAATGCGCATTTCTGGGGTACCAGAATTTATTTTTTGTGTAAGTGTAAGCAGAAAAATCTCAACGAATCACAACGATACAAAATTAAGCAAAATCAAGATAACCTTTTTGGCTACTGCATGGTATTCACTCCTAACACCAAACCAAAACTCGTTCAAGGACACAGACCCAAATGTGTGTTAGCATCTCAGAAGTTTAATTTCATTCAGAAAGTTGATTTTCTTTTAAAGGATGATAAGTTATCGCTCTCAAAAAGTTTCGCTGATAATTTATCGCTCGCTATAAAGAAATTTCCCTGGAAATTTCGTTGATCTTTCCAAAAATTATCTAGATTAGCTTATTGAACTTGAATGAACTGGCATACAAATATTTATCAAGCTCGAAAAACCAAGCTGGCCGGCCAGGGCAGCGCTCAACGTTCTTAACTGCGAGGGCATACACTCTAAAGCAAATAATTCCATCTCGCTCATGCTTTTTATAAAACTCTTCTTTCCATGGCAAGCTTATACTGACTAATAGTCGCAGGCAGCCGTGCTTATTCATACAGAGTTTTGATACAAAGGTTTTGTTCTGGGAATGGTGAGCTATCTGAGAAAATTTTTGTTAATGTTCCGCTTTGGCTACTTTAACTCCCATAATCGAGCCCTTAGTTTTTGAAACTCAACTACGAAGGACTCGTTAGCATTCAATACGGAGACTGGTGGTCTCTTGGATGGTCAGGCTTAGGAACGTATGGGGATAAAAAATACTTTCTAGGTCGTACTGTGCGTTGTGTGTGCTGAACCATAATGATAAGGTCACCACATCTTGATAAATTTCGAAAATATAAGTACAGAGGCACGCAGAACTGGATAAATGTTTGCCACATTCATGCATTTTTGATTGCTGTAGAGCCATTTTTTAAAATAATTCTATCAAATTGTTAGGTTAAATACTTCATTTATTAAAAAAGCGTTTAAATTCAAGTTTACAAAATATTTTAAACTAAAAAAAGATATTGCAAGAATAGCATAAAAAATCAATTTAGCCAATTTCGGTACCCGAAGACAATTTTTTGGGTGTAAGTCCTCTATATCCCGAAATAGTTGTATACATTCGATAAATATTTATTTATTTTTGTTGTAGGAACATATTTCTGAGTACATCAATAATATTATATACAACAACTTTCGTACTCCTATATAAGATATAAAACGTAGGTAGCTGCACCCTAAATTTCTCGTTTTTGTGAAGGCCAGGTGGATTGAACTTGAAAGGTAAGCGAATAGGTCGGTCTTCCTAATCTTTTATGCCTGAAGCATGTTCGAGAACACTTTTGAAACCAATATGGTTAAACATTTTGAAAAGCAATAAACATAGTTCCGTTTTCATCGTCGAAGATTATTGAGATAGTTTGCATACTTCAGCGTACACGCGTGCTCTCGTGTTAATATTTTATGTTATTGTGTAACTTTATATTGTGTGATGGATTTTCTGAAATCTATATATATAAAAAGAAGTTACATTTCCTTGGTAATCTTATAACTCAAGAACGGGCTCACCTATCCAAACCAAATTTTTAGGCTTTGTTTGGACTATTCAGTAGATGGTTTGTGTTTTAAAATTTTAAGAATCGGATACCAGGGTCTCGAGAAATAGGCCAAAACGTGAACCCGGGTAACCCTAGGATGTGTTTGTACAATATGGGTAGCAAATGGAAGCTGTTGATGATTCTATAGTATAGAGTATTTTTGATGCCGCTCCGTGACTAGGGTCTCGAGATATCGCCAAAAATGTGGACCCCGATAACTTAAGGATGTGTTCGTACAATATGGGTAGCAAATGGGAGCTGTTGATGATTTCTATAGTATAGAATATTTTTCATACCGTTCCGTGACTAGGGTCTCGAGATATAATCCAAAACGTGGACCCGGGTAACCCTAGGATGTGTTTGTACAATATGGGTAGCAAATGGAAGCTGCTGATGATTCTATAGTATAGAGTATTTTTAATGCCCCTCCGTAACTAGAGTCTCGAGATATAGACCAAAACGCGGACCTGGATAACCCTAGGATGTGTTTGAACCACATGAGTATCCATTTCGGCAAAAATGTAAAGCACTTATGGATTTAATTGTGAAATTATATGTATTTGGGGAGGTGCGTTGCCATATGTACTCCATCGAATGGCAGAAAAGGGGGGTGCAGCCGTTCCTGAGTTATGACATTTTATGTGAGTAATGGTTTCCTCTCATACGAAATGCCTGTATAGGAAAAACAATAACAAATACACAGCAGCTTATGAGCGTTTCTGTTGTACTGTTGTGGTTGCAAGTGTATTATGCTAATATTAATTTTGGGCGAAAATATAATAAAAACTGGAGCATTCAAGGAACTGGAAAAACATTTTGAACTTTATTTATTTTAGCATAATTTATTTAGCGTAAAAAATTGAAATGGAAATTAAAGAATCAAAGTTTAATTACAAGTTTTTATCGGCTCTTTCACCTTACCTGTATATAGGTGACCACCACAATCAAATTTTAAAAAAGTACAGAAAAGGCTATTGTGACATCTTTAGAAAGTATGTTGAATGAAAAAAATCAACTAATTCAACTGTTTAAACATTTTACGAGTTCTATAAAGTAAACTTAATATGAAAAATTTCTTGCGATATAAAAAAAACATTTTATGTATGGTGGTGCGAAGCCCACTGGGAAATGCTAGTTTATGTATATTTTTTGAAATTTTTTATCTAAAGTAACAAATAAAATTGCAATAAAACCATGAAGGAGTTATCGAGATTGGATTTTTTGAGGTAATGTAAAGAATATATGTAAATAGGATATCGAAAATAATAATATTACATATATTTTTTATGTAGATTGAGTGAAGCTGAAAAAGATGCGTATTTGAAGCAGTTACAAGGCGAGAGCGATGACGATAGTTCGGATCCTTCGGACTGTTAAGACAACGAGTCGTTTCCAACCGGCAATAGAACACATAATTATCGTGATACTAAAGTGTCAGATAATGAAGAATGTGAAAGTGAAATGAAGAAAGTGCAAATGTCGACGAGGAACAAAAGCAACAAGAAGAAGAAGAAGACGTCGACGATGACGCCGAAAGAGAAGGTGACGCTGAGGAGTGGAGCGAAGATGAAGCAGCCGCACCAAAGCCGGCGTTGATACTACGGATCAAATGTGAATGAGGTACTCTACGCAATGGCGAACTTGCAGATGGCCGCTAGCTTTCTTCTACAATATGTTGGATATTGCTTGTGTTGCTGCTGACGTCATTTATTATGAAAATATTAATATGCTTTCCAACAAAAGCAATCGACGCAGAATATTTTTGCGCCAGCTTTCAGAAGAGTTAGCAATGCCGGCGATTCAAGAGCGATGATCTAACCAGCAGGTTAGGCGAAACCAAGAAAGTTACTTCGAAAAACCAGTAGCGGTGCTAGTACCTGCTGACAACTAACGTCGAGACGTCACTGGCAGAAAAGTTGTAGTTGGGTCCTGCTACATTTGCAGCGAGCAGCCTATTCGTAAGCGAAGAAAGACAAGGAAGTGTTGTGCCGAGTGCGAGAAGCCCGTTTGTGATGAGCACTCAGTAAAGATCAATAAATGTTTACATTACGATCAGTTATTTTGAATTACGCTAAAGACTAATCACAAAGATTTAATGATTTATATGTATTTCTCTATTTATTACTTTTATTACTTTTTCACGTGTTACTGACTGTGCAAATAGTGCAATGTCGACGGTTTGTTTTCGAAACAATCACATTGCAAAATGTAATAATTACACTGTGCGACAATTTTGGGGTCATCAAAATCAAACCGGACCGGACCTTTTTTTTCTGAAAATATACCTATTCAATAGCAAAACACTCGCTGGGTTTTTAAAAGTTAGCTCGATTTTTTTTTTTATTGCGTTTTGAAGTTTTCTATTTTTATGAGATTTTGGAGTTTTACCTGTACGCTAAATTTGACTTATAAATGGACCTTTGTTTGATTTAATCGATTTATTTTGTCATAGCTTGATGCAGAAATTGCGTACATGTACAAATAAACTTATTTTGAGAAGAACCTATATCTCAATACGCAATTTTGAATACCAAAATTTCGAAAAATTTTATGTTTTTACCATTTTTTACTGTAATTATGAAAATAATTAAAATTTCTCACTATTTCATCTAGCAAAAATGTTGCAAAATGTACTAAAAAAGTCATTTATAAGATAAAAACATAAAACTGAACTTTAAGTTTGTTATTTTCTAAAAAAATAAATTTTTAACAAGATCTTTCTTCATAAAAATAATTTTTTTATACTCTGCTTTAAATTTTTTTTTAAATATCTAAAAACTTTGTAGGTAAAAATATTAAATAGATTAAGTAAAAAGAATATAGACTTGAATTCTTATAATTTTTTTTTATTAAAATAAAGAATTTTTACGTACTAAAACCTTAGAGACGAGCTCTTTTCGACAATGATTGAATTTCAACATCATCATTATCAGAGTAATCAGATTCACCAGTAAAGAATTCGATGCCTGTCTCTTCTTCTTCTACCTCATATTCTTTTTCCTCCTGGTTATTCCATTTTCCTTCATTTTCTTCCTGGTCGTATTAAAAAATATGTTTACTCCACCAACATATTTCGGCTAGTATGGCACCTGGAGCTCGTTTTCCTCGGTATCTTGACTCAAATGGCATCGCAGTTTGATGGTAGCGCTCTCCTTGCTCATCTGATTCTGTCGACAATTGTTGACTAAAATAGTCCAAATGTTGGTGAAGAAAGTGAATTAGAACAGGTAAAATCGTTGGGAACAAATTTTGGAATTTCTAAAACAAACATTTCCTGATAAGACAGACTACAACCTTCTTTATACTTTTTATTTTGGAATGTGTGCTAGCCACTTTTCTATGTACTTAACAGGCTAAAAGTCTTGTGAGACCAATCTTGCTTTTCACTACTCACGATCAAATTTTGTTACATCCAATATTCATTGGAAAACCGTATCTGGAAAAAATACTAGCAAAAATAGAAAAATCTGAAAATGTGTATAACGAGTGGTTACGTATTAAATTATTTTCATAATTACAGTAAAAAATGGTAAAAACATAAAATTTTTCGAAATTTTGGTATTCAAAATTGCGTATTGAGATATAGGTTCTTCTCAAAATAAGTTTATTTGTACATGTACGAAATTTCTGCATCAAGCTATGACAAAATAAATCGATTAAATCAAACAAAGGTCCATTTATAAGTCAAATTTAGCGTACAGGTAAAACTCCAAAATCTCATGAAAATAGAAAACTTCAAAACGCAATAAAAAAAAAAAATCGAGCTAACTTTTAAAAACCCAGCGAGGGTTTTGCTATTGAATAGGTATATTTTCAGAAAGAAAAGGTCCGGTCCGGTTTGATTTTTGATGTCGCACTGTGTTATTATTATATACAGTATATTTATTCAATAGACAATTTAAAAAGAATATAATTTATAATTAACTACTAATAATATTTATTTACTTTTTATTTGTATAAATAAAGATATTTTCATGACATAATACATGAATCTTGTGTTTTCTGTATCGGGGTAGCCGGGTACCCGGGTGGCTTATACATTTACTTTTTTTCAAATGCAAAAATTGTCAAGTCAAAAAATTTTTAAGAATATGTTTAATGCATATTTCGATACAAAATAAGTCAAACCATGGGAACCCATGAGGAAGTGGGCCTATCTCTCATAGGAAAAAAGTTATTCAACCAAATTTTCGCCGATGTGTACCCGCTGGCAACACAAGGGTTAATGACGCTATTTATACGTCTTGGCATGCTCTTGATGAGTTCTTCAATAGTTGATTGTGGAATATCACGCCATTCCTTCTGAACTCTTGACCATAGTTCGTCGATGTTTCTTTGAGATCAGGTTTATATCAGGACTCTATGCTGACCATTCTAAAAGCTGGAAGTCCTGATTTTTTATCCTCTCTTGAACAATTTTCGTGTATGTTTCGGGTCCCCGTCTTGCTGAAATGTACCGTTGTCTGTTAGATATGCGGCTAGGTCAACAAAATCCGGCAAATTTGTCTGTAAGATATTCAAATAGACTTCGTTTTGCATTATCCCGAATACTCGTAACAATGGACCAATATGCCACGTGGAGCATCCCACACCAAAAGGCTGCCACCGCCATGCTTCATCGTTTGTTTTACTTGATGCTTTTGCAGCTTTTAATAATAATAATAAACAAAAAATAAACAAACGAAAAAAGCTTAATTATTTAAGTACAAGGGTACAGACTTTAAAAAAATAGTTTAGTCTAAAAAATAAGCAGATTGGCCTTAAATTTGCATGCACAACCATGTATATACAGTAGGGCGGGTCGATTCAAAAATCGCTCATTGCTCTGTGAAAATCGTTTTCTAGGGATCAAAATAAGAAGCTTTGCCGAAGCAACCATACATCTAAAACGAATTCTGATGTCCCCCAATTTGGGTCGAACGAAAAATCCCACTTTGACCCATTTAGAGTGCTCCAATCGAGTCCAAATGTATGACCGACCCCCACTAACTTTGGACGGCTGATCCACCCATGCCAGTGGCACACCCCCTGGAACTCCCCTGGGGGGTTCCCCATACAATCATTTCAAAATATCACCATTTTTGGCCTTTACATGAGAAAAGAAACTAAAAAGTTCGACCCAAATTAAGGGGCATCAGAATTCATTTTAGAGGTATGGAAAGTTTCTTATTTTGATCCCTAAAATGTGATTTTCACAGAGCAATGCGCGATTTTTTTGCCTCCCCACAACGACTGTATATT